>PVJD01001794.1:0-239918 GCA_004026545.1 Mormoops blainvillei | reverse complement strand
GTTTCCGCGGTGTGGCCCTCTCACCTGTACCTCCTTCCCCTGCCTTCCTGATCTTTCCCTCCCGGTTGTATGGTAGAGCCCGGGGTGTTTTTACTTGGAGAACACGTCGCCTGCCCCACCGCCCTGCAAGCTTCCTTGTGGCAGACACCCTTCTGCTTTGCTCACCGCCGGGCCCTCAGCATTCAGCAAGATGTGCGGCATACCTCTGGCACTCAAGAAGTACTTTTGAACGAATGAACAGGAGCATCCACGTCGCCAGTTACCAAGCTGCTTCTCGCCCACTTCTGCCGCACTTCTTCTCGTTCGTTTGCGCCCTCCTCAAGTGTCTCCTCGGCGTCTCAGAACCTTTCGCTCTAGGTGCACCCTGCCCCGCCCCCTGCCAGGCTCTTCTTGGTCTTCCTGCTCCTAAGCGGGCACTCCTCCGCTGCCGGCTGTGCCGTATTTTCTTTCCATGCTAAGCCTTCTCTTCGGCCACGCCACGCCGTCCCTCCAGCCCAAAGTTTCCCATGATCCACTGCTCGTATCTACACACCTGCTCCCTGGGCCCCTGGAACCTTCCTCAAGGGCCAGCGCCGTTTCCCCCTCCTGCTCCTCTTCCAGTGCTTTGCCCCAGAATGTTTCAAGATGGGTCCAGTCTCCTGAAAAGCAGTGACTTGATCTTCACCCTGTCCTTCTGTTCTCCTTCTAGGTTCAACTTCTCACCAAGAGAAATTAATTCTGCTTCTGGAGTGACACGTACGTCTTTCATTCCCTACCTGTTCTGGTGAGACAGTCCCAGGCTCGGCGCTAACGATGCCTCGACGCCTCCGCTGGACAATTAGAACAGCCTGGGAACGCGCCTCTGCCCCCGGGCAGCGGTCCAGCTTGCCTGCAACCTTGCAATGCACTCTTCAGATGGCCGAGTGATAATGGCTATTAACCATAGAATGAAGCCCCCACTTTATCTGTCACTATATCCTTGGCTACTTTTAGTCCTGTTGTCCCCAAAGTGTGGCCCCTGGAAGCTTGTTAGAAAGGTGAATTCTCAGGCCCCACCCCAGACCTGCTGAATGAGAGGCTCTTGACGGGTGGGGGAGGGGCAGCAAATGGCATTTTAACCAGGCCTCGGGGTCACCCCGATGCAAGCTGAAGCTTGAGGGCCGCTACTCTAGAGGGGCCGGGCTTCTTATTTCTCTCCGAAGATTACAAGCATCTGGCTTTTTTCTTCTGAGTGGGTGATATGCCTTCGTCCTCCTCCATCCCCTAGACCTCACACTCCGTGCTTTCTCTGCCTGTCCCAGTTCCTGTTCGTTTCTTCAGGTCCTGCCCGCATTGCTTTTGCTCGAAGTGTTTCCTGGGCCCCCAGGGCAGAATGAGTAGCCCTGCCCTTCGCGTGCTCACTGGTGCTGCCCCCCGGGCTATTGAGATGTGTCTGCTTCTGCCTTGTTAATTGTCTTCACAGCCTCCCATATAATAAGCATTTTATGAATCGACTTGGGTCAGTGTGCTATTTAATACTCCTTGGTAGAAAAGGGTGAGGTAGAGAATCAGGTTAGAGACATACAGCATTCTACTCCTTCAGCTACTTGATGGCTCGCCCAAAGTTGGGAAGCTTAATTTTGGAGACTTACAGGAAATGGCCGGAAGCCTCGATGTCTCAAAAATTAGGCTGTTTGGGGAGAACAGAAGAGAGGGCAGCTCATCACAAAACTGATGATGAGAGAGACTCAGGACTCCAAGGCCAGACACCGAAGCTAACACAACAAGCAGAGACTGTCATCCACTCCCCCATCAAAAAAAAAAAAAAAAAAAAAAGGAAAAGGAAAGGAAAAAAGCCCTCAATAAAGAAAAGATACAAAAGTCTGTACCTTTCTGCTCTGCTCTGCTGGGTTGGCTAATGTACTGATGTGGACGTGACAAAACATTTTTAGTTATGAGGCCATTGACTAACATGTCACATTTTTCTCTGCCTGTTATGGGCTGAATTGTGTCCCGTCAAAATCCACATGTTGAAGCCCTAGCCCTGAATGCAACTGTATTTGGAGACGGGGCCTTTAAGGAGGCAATTAAGGTAAAATGAGATCTTAGAGTAGGGCCCTAATCCAATAGGACTGGTGTGCTTATTAGAGAAGAGACACTGGGGATGCACATGTACAGGGAGACGCCATCTACAAGCCAGTAATGTACATCTGTGTGTGTATGTGTGTGTGTGTGTATTCATAATTACATGTCATTTTGGTGAGTCTTATGGGTCCACCCTTCCTGATATGATCTGGGCTTTCGCTTAGTTCTAATGTGATTGGAAACTACATGATTAAAGAATTGAAAGAAATTCAGCCCTCTCTTCCTCAGGTTAGGGACATAGTTCTCATTCTGCCTCTAATATCCTCACTCTACCCAAGGACTTCAAGTCCAGGAGATAGTCTCAGGAGGGAAACCCTTTGCAGTGCCTCTAATTGACTATTTCCGTAACCTCTGGAATAGTACTGCTTGTTTCACAAATGGAAAAAATATGGGGATACATGAATAAAAATAGAATTATTTTAGAATGAAGATGAGATACAACCTAAGTGCAATCCAATTTCATTTTCGCCAATTTCTGATTTGCGCTGGTGTGTGCTGGGGTTTAGAATTTACACACCGGGCTGCTAGAATAACTGAACAAAGACATAATGATGAGGCTGATGACAGTAATTTTTTAAATTTTCACCTTACCTTATAGATGATACTATGAAAGTTCTGAGGAATTAACAGTATTGATTCTGTTTTACAGATGAGGAGAAAGGAAGACAGGGGAACCATGGGATTTTTCCCAGTGTCACACATAATCAGTAAAGGTAACCACCAGGATGTGAACACACAAGTGCAATGCCTCTTTCACTGGTATCTGTCAGGATTTTGGCTTCATTTCTTTTTTCTTATTCGACAGTCCTTGCCTTCTTGGATACCAGTTACATGCACGTTAGGCTTTTTGTCTGTATTCCGCGTTGTCTGTCCATCTTTTCTTCTATCCACCCTTCAGTGTTTTTTTTTTTCTAATCACCTATCTTCAAGGTCACCAGCTTGACTTCTGCTATGTCCTACCTGAGGTTAAACACATCCAATGAGTTTTTACTTTCAGTTATTGCAGTTCTAGAATGTCCATTTGCTCCTTTCTAAATAATTTCAGTTCTCTGTTGAAATTCTTAATATTTTCATTCATCTTTTTTGTTTATTATTTCTTTTAAATACTTACAGTAGTTATTTTCAAGGTCCTTCTCTGCTAACTCTAACCTCTGGGTTTTTTTTTTGGATCTGCTTTCTTTTCTTTTTTTTTCTTGAGTGTTGGTCCCATTGCCTTATTTCCCTATGCGTCACTACTTATGGTTGTTTAGCCACGTTATATATAAAAGAACCATAGAGACTGACGCTAATGTTATTTTCCCCTAGAAAGCAGCATTTGTCCTTTTTTTTTTTTTTTTCCACCTGGACAGTGTAAGGGGCTGATCATCTCAATGCCATGAGCGAGTAAGCTGGGTCATGGCTGGGTTGCAGCCCGTGACCCCCAGGAAGAAAACTGCCAGCGACTTCAACTCACTTAGCACATGCTCTTTCCTTCTGGAGTGTTTATCCTTCTAGCCTTCTTTGCCTCTGTGCTTCTCTACACTGTTTTCAAACACATGATTTTGTGATATGTATTTTCTCTAGCTGTTGCAGTGAGAGGAATGCCTTGTCTCTACCTTCTGCATTCTCCACTGAAGCACAAGTCCAAAAACTATTAATCTATGTTTTCATCAGTGAAAGCACGCTGAGTCATATTGTTTTGCCAGCATTTTATTGTGAAAATTTTCAAACATACCACAAAGTGGAAAGAAACTGACAACAAACAACCCACATACCCAGGGGTGTGCTGGTAAGCCCGCTCTCTGGGGGAAAAAGTAAAAAAAGCTCTGATTTGTATGGTTTGCTGGGTTTTGTGGTGTAGGTATTCCCTACCATGGTCAGTTTTAAGTTACCAATGTGACTTGGAGAAGATTAGAGCAACGTGAGCTTCTGTGAGCCGGCTCAGGCATACGACTGCAAAAAACCATCACCTAGATTCTACCACTAACATTTTAACATACTCGTTTTATTACACGAGTGTCCACTCCTGTTTCCACCATCAATCCATCTTATTTCTTGTACATTTCAGATATAAGTATAATTCCTGCTAAATACTGCAACATGCATGTGGACTGGGGTTTAAGATTTATTTAGAGTATTTTTTGATGTGAAATGATGTAAAATGAATTCTCAGTCTTAATTCTATATATACTGAATTTTGACATACGTGTACACCTGTGTAATCCAGCCCCTGTCAAGATACAGAAGAGTACATTTACCATAGCAAGTTCTCTCAAAGTTTGGTCAACTAAAACTTGCAGCTTTTCCTGATGGGAACTGTCACTCGACCGGGACTCCTTCATTGCCCTTCGTCAAGTGATCATTTTGCCTAAATGTGCATCTTTATGCTGGTTCCACTGTACATTCACCAGGATGAATAATCAGAAGTTTGCTAATACATAACTTTGAAAATAGAGGCCCCATAAGAGCCCGAGAGCATCAGTACCCAAAGTATACACATCATTGAGTCATGCCAAAGAGCATGACAAATATCAAGCACTGGCCATGTCCACAGCTCCCTGGATAAGCAACCTCACATCCCATCCATTTGGGTTCCCTTCAGGTCCGTCTCCCACACTAAATATATGTGAATCATTCTGAGAATAGTCCCATGACATGGTTGTCTTCCCAAAGAACAAGCCTTCCCTACCTCCCGCCCCAGCTGATCCTGACCACACTTCACTTGGCAGTATATGCACTTGGCTTTCATGTGTCATAACTCAAGGGAAAATATCAGTCAACAGCAAAGAAAACAAAATCCAGAAAAACAGTCAGCAAGAAAAGAGAGAAAACAATCTCTTGCCTTTAATTAGGAGGAAGGATGTTTTAGACTCTAGTAGTGAGAAATATTGGACGGTGTTTCAAGATCTAAACCACAAATCCATGCTCCAGATGAAGAAAGCAGGTTTGGAGAAGAGTAAATAGAAATCTCTCACCTAAAGTGCCAAAATAGAAAATATTTTCCAAAATAACTTTATATATCTGTGAAATTAACCCCGACAGTGATCAGGACATGATGGCTGCCTCTTACTATTTGAGAACTTAAGACCATGGTATCTCTCACATGTGTCATGCTTTATAAAGACTTTCATTCTGCTTACCTTACTTGCCAGACCTGCTAAGAATAGATAGAAGTTACAGGAAGGCAGAATTTTTTTTAACCATTACAGTTGTGTAACAATTTAATGGGTTATTGCTAGATGCTTCCAGATTTCATGATTTCATGTCTTCATGACCGCATGACTTTCCAGTGACCACATTTTTCCAAACTGAGTTTGGGTCATATTTTTGCCAAGTAAAGCCCTGATAGCTCCCTTTTCAACCTGGGCCCTTGGAAGGGCTCCCGCAAAGAAGGGTGGCGAAAAGAAGGGACCTTCTGTCATCACCAAGGTAGTGACCAGAGAACACACCATTGACATTCACAAGTGCATCCATGGAATGGCTTTCAAAAACCGTGCCCCTTGGGTATTCAAAGAGATCCGGAAATTTACCATGAAGGCGATGATAACTCCAGATGCATGTGTTGACGCCAGCTCCAAAAAGCAGTCAAGGCCAAAGGGATAAGGAATGTTCCAGACTGTATCCGGGTGCAGTTGTCCAGACAATGTAATGAGAATGAAGAGTCACCAGATGAGCTCTAAGCACTGGTTACTTACATACCTGTCACCACTTCCAAAAACCCACCAACAGTTAATGTGGATGAGAATTAACCGCTGATTGTAAAATAAAGTTATAAAACTACAAGCAAACAAAACATGATACTGAAAGATAATAGTATATTCAGGAGATTGTTATTATTTAGTTCATTCAACAAACACATATTTGTGTATTTTGCTATAGTCTCTTTTTACACATCTACATAGTTAGGCTTTGTAGGATAATTCATGAATGATAACGTACTTAGCCATTACCCTACTGTTGTACATTTCTGGGGTTTCTAATTTTTCCATGTGACAATTATTGTTACAATAAATATCATAGCACAGGAAGCTTTCTCTGTATGTTGGGTAATTACTTAAGCATAGACTAAGCAGCATGCACCTTTTTAATACCCTTGAGCAACATAATAAAATCCTCTTCCAAAAAGGTTGTATCAGTGTACAAACCTGTAAAAAATGTCTGAGTGCCCATTACACAGCATCCTTACCAACCCTGAGTGACAGTGATCTACTGAACACTGGAAATTCGTGTGGTCCATGAAGATCGAAGCTGCATGTCACCGTCCCAGCTTTGGGAAACGTGATAGAACAGGCTCTGATTGGCAGGTTTAGCTGAATGAACTTTAAGGTCTGAACCAAACTTCCAGAATTCTATTTACAACCAATTTAGTTGTGATACAGCTAGTTATACCATGATTGGTTTTATAATAAAGCAATTCTTTTTTCTCAAAACATTACTAAAAATATACAGGAAAAGCCCAAGACATGGCTAATGCATATGACAGGTGTTGGTATAATCTTTTGTTTTTTAGGATTTTCAGGGACTAAACTGGGCATGCTTGCAAATGAATTCACTTAAGATGCAAAATTATCTTTATTGTTTAGTTATACATTTGAACGTATGTGTATATCTATATCTATATCTTCATCTATATCTGTCCATTAGCTTAGGCTGCCATAACAAAATATCTTAGACTGGGTGGCTTAAAAACAGGCATTTATTTCTTGCAACGGTGGGGACAGGGAGTCTGTGATCAAGGTGACAACATGGAAAGATTCTAGTGCAAGCTCCCTTCTTGTGTTACAGATGGCTGCCTCCTCACTGTGAACCCACGTGGCGAGAGGGGCAAGGAGAGAAAAAGATTTTTTCCTCCTCTTATAAGGCTAGAGTTCTGTTGGATTATGTTCTCGTTTCACCCTAATTAGCTCCTAAAGACCCTGTCTCCAGGTATAGTCATAGTGGGGGGTTAAGGCTTCGAACATATAAATTGGGGGGGGGCACAATGTAATCCATGGCAGTAAGTATCTTTAATAAGAATGGATTATTGGGATACTATTTGAACAATACTAAAATAGGTTTTTAAAACATATAAGCCATCGAATTGATTTTGCCTCAGGCTCTGGTTGGCATCTTTCTGCGACCCCTCGTGAAGTCTCTGCAGGTGCAACGGATGCCACTGCTGCAGACAAAGAGACGAGCGGTGCCGCAGGGTCCCCTGAGTAGTCGGTCGCAGACCTTGTCCCCACTGACTAAGATCCTGTCATGGTTATTTACTGCTGTACAGCAAAGCATCCCAAAATGGAGTGGCCAAAACAACAACGATAATTGTATTCTCTGTCATGGTTCCCGTGGGTCGGGAACTGGGAATAGTTGACTGGGTGACTCTGGCCCGGGGTCTCTCATACGACTGTAATCAGACGGCAGCTGAAACCGGAGCCGCGGATGGGGAGTGACTGGAGCAGCTGGAGGCTGACCGGGTCTCTCTCTCTCTGGAGATGGTCTCAAGGCCGCTCTGTGTCGTCTTTCCACGTCCGCTAGTTTGTGCTTCCTCACAGCATGGCGGCCTCGGGGCAATCAGTATACACTTATACTTAAAAATATTTAAGTATTTATTCAAGTATAGTACTTAGAACAGTACCTGGCATACAGTTAAGTACCACCTCAGTATTTATTAAATTAACAAAAGTGTGAGGAATATGAAGGACCTGCGTTGGAGGGCAACGCACAGGCCCTTAGTCGCTGTATGATCATGAGCAAAGTCTGGAAACCATACATTTTGTTAAAGGGGTTGCTCATGGACTGGTTCATAGCCCATTCCTCCAAAAGGAATTTTAGAAAACTCAGATGGAATCTGAGACCACCCACCTGCCGGATGGTTTTTGATGGTCTAGGCCAGAGGAAAACCTTTCCTGCAAAGGGCCCAACAGTAAATATTTTAGGATTTGTAGGTCGTATGATTTTTGTTGCAACTATTCCACTCTCCCATCATAGCGTGAAGGCAGCCATGGACCACACGGACATGAATTAAATGAATAAAATGGGTTGGATTTGGCTCATAGTCCATATCTGTAGTTGGCTGACTCTAGTCTAGATCATGCGGGGCCTGCGTAGGTTGGGAGTCAGGTGGCTTTCGATGGGGCTGAAGAGCAACAGGGGTTGGAGGAGAAGACAAAGCAGAGCAGCGCCACTCCGGTGCCGCCTCTCTTCCTGGGGCAGACTCACTCTGAGCGTGAACAAGTCCTCCGTGTGTGACTAGAACACTTGGTGCCACACATTCGCAAGCGCTGAGGGGCGCCATGTTGGGAATGAGAGTAGGCAAGCCATTCATTCTCATCACTGTGGGTTTTATTATTGCGTCGAAGGTCTTTGGAAAGAGAGCTGAGGCTTTTATTTTCCTTCAGACCAGCTCTGAAGCCCAGAACAATGGTGTCTATTCTGTGGATGGTCAGTGATCCCTGGCTGACTATCTTTATTTCTTCACCTGCAATAAGATCTCCCCAGGCCCATATGGAAACCTAAAAGTTCATGAGGGACTAATTCAGTGAGACTCTTCCAAGGGAAGTTCAGTCCCTGCGGGAAGTGATTGCACACTGATGGAATTTTTGCACACTGGAGGGAAAGATGATCTTTGCCTTTTGGCTGTGTCACAGTAATAAGTGGAAGACCAATTATTTCTAAGAGTGCAGTTCTTCCCGGCACTGATAAGAATGGAATGCAGGCTACCATGGAGATTCAGGTCACTAATTAGTCCCAGAAGCCTCTGGGCCTTGAATCGCTGTTATATTAATTATGCATTAAATTAGAATGTTTGCAAAGGCCCTGGGCCAACTGTGCTGCAGAACCCGGTGACGGCATGGAGAGATCAAGGAGCGTCCTGCCCAGCACACTGCAGGGACCAGCGGGTGAAACCAAGGCCCGCGTGTGCAATGACCCCGCCTGATCTCTGACCCAGCTGTTCGCAGCCTCCTGCCAGAGAGCTTGTTATTGGCGCTGAGTGGACGAAAGGCAGGGAGGAGGAAAATGATGGCTGTCCCTCAGTTCAACCCTCTGAGCTCTGTTGCAGTCATGCTTAGCTGAGAAAAGACACAAAGCAATCATTTGGACATTTTATTTCCACAGTAACAAATACAAGATACTTCCAGGGTTTGTTAACATAGAGATAACAGTCTGGACTCTTGTCTGACTTTTAGTTTTTATCTCTGGGTTTTAAAGATGGGTAGACCTGGCCGTAGCCTTGGTTCAACTATTTTATCCCCCTTTCTTCTCCCACCTCCTCCTCCCTTCTTGTGTTCTCCATGAGCATAAAACCAACACACACTAGATACTCAGCTGTAAAATAAACAGATGATAAAGGGCAGTCTCTGTGACTGTTGGGTTATAATTCCATCGAGGGCTTGGGCTGAAGTCATAAACCACAAGAAGTGAAGCATGACCCATAAATAGCCTTCAAGATGGAATTACAGCCTCATAATTCAAAATGGACCTTTGAAAAATAATTCTGAAACCAAGCTTTCATTCCAAGGAAGAGCCCTGACTGTAGTAACATCTTCTGATCAGTTCATCAGAAAACAAATAACTCGTCTGTGAGTACCCTCACTGCTCTCTAGGAGGTTATTGTTGCAACCAGGCAGCAGGGCCCCAAACAGAACCAAAAAGAGGGAAACTGGAGTTCTAGAGTTGGCAGGTTCACCACAGATGAACACAAAGAAGCACAAGGTGAGGCGATACCTTGGAACGGAGAGAAAGAAATGCTGACCCCTGGCTACAGGGGCAAGAGTCTCTTGCCTTTGCTTTCACACCTTTTATCTCCCTTCTTTGCATGTGCGATATCATGCAGAGGCTGAGTTTGAGTTTTGTGGAAAATAATAGACAGACACAAATTCCATCCTGCTATAGACATGTTTGCTATTTTCTGAACAGATTCTGCTTAAACTCATAATTCATTAAAGTCAGTTGATCTCATACAACCAAAGAGTTATGACAGGCTTTTTCATGATGGTTTCTTGTGTGATGAAAACAAATATTCACACATTACAGAGAAAATAAACCAAACCCAACAATTCTGCAGGAGTTGGATGTTTAAATGGAAGCTTCTCATGATCATAAATTAAGTCACCAAAATCCCCTAAGAATCCACTGTAATCTTGGTATTAAATGAAATAACATATATGCAAGAACCAACAGGGCTTAATGTATGTTTATTCATTGCCACAATCTGTACCATAAAATTCAGAAATATTTTACGAATGATTTTGTATAGACACTTTCCTCAATAGACTATTATTTATAACAAAAATCTATAGCAATGAAGAAAAGAAAAGCATAAGCAAAGAATAATTTAAGATAAACTATCAGACCAAAACAGAAAAAGAATAGGATAATTTTTATCAGACTTATTGAGATGTAATTTTCACATAGGCTTAATTTGCTCGTTCTTTTGTAGTTTCTTAAGATGAAAACTAAGATCATTGATTTGAGACCTTTCTTTTTCCAACACAAGCATTTAAATTTAGAAATTTCACTTTAAACATTGCTTTGGCTGCATCCCAAACATGATCAAAATGTTATATTTTAATTTTTGTTTTGAATCAAACTATTTTCTAATTTCTCCTGTTACTTTTCACTCATGTGTTATTTGCTTTCTAAATGTTTGATGGGTATTGCATTAAATCTGTATATTGCTTTGGGTAACATGGCCATTTTAACTGAGTCTTCTAATTTATGAACATGAAATATTTTTCCACTTCTTTGTGTCTTTTACAATTTCTTTTAATAATGTTTTGTAGTTTTAGTGCCATCGAAATCTCAATGGCGTTTTTAAAAGAAATAGAACAAAAAATCATCAGATTTGTACAGAACCACAGAACAACCCAAATAGCCAAAGCCATCATGAGAACAAAGAACAAAGGCTGTGTTATCACACTCCCTGACTTCAAACTGTAATACAAAGTGACAATAATCAAAACAGCATGGGATTGGCAAACAAAAAACAAAAAACACAACAACAACAAAAAACTGCTCAAAAAATGACAATCAAAAACAACAACAACAACAACAAAACTAGACATATACACCAATGGAACAGGATTGAGAGCCCAGAAATAAACCCACATGTATATGGGCAAATAATTTTAGAGAAAGAAGCTAAAAACATACAACGGAGAAAAGAAAGCTTGTTCAATAAATGGTTCTGGGAAAACTGGAAGGCAATGTACAAAATAATAAAACTAGACTGTTATTTGTCACCATACACAAAAATTAACTCAAGGTGGATCAAAGGCCCAAAATATGAGACCTGAAGCAATAAACTACACAGAAGAAAACAAAGATACTAAATGTACAGATCTTGGTCTTTGAGAGGATTTTATCAATTTGACCTCAAAGGCAAGGGAAGTAAAAGCAAAGATAAATGAATGGGACTATCTCAAACTAAAAAGCTTTTGCACAGCAAAATAAACCATCAACAAAACAAAAAGACAACCAATTGAATGAGAGAAGACATTTGCAAACAATACCTCTGATAAGTGGTTAATACCTAAAATATATAAAGAACTTATACACTCAATAACAAAATAACAAACAATCCAATTAAAAAATGGGCAGAGGATCTGAACAAACATTTCTCTCAAGAAGACACACAAATGGTCAACAGAAGATATATAAAAAAGGTGGTCAACTTCACCAGCTATTAGGGAAATTCAAGTCCAAACTACAATGAGATGCTACGTCACACCTGTTAGAGGGGCTATTCAACAAGGTAAGAAATGACAAATGTTAAAGAGTTTGTGGAGGAAAAGCAAGCCTCATTCACTGCTGGTGGAGTAGTAAACTGGTATAGACACTATGGAAAACAGTGTAGAGGTTCCTCAAAAACCTAAAAATAAAGTTACCATATAACCCAGCAAACCCTCTTTTGGGTATCTACCACAAAAATTGAAAACATGTATTTGCAAAGATATATGTACTCCTATGTTCATTGCAGCATTATTCACTGTGGCCAAGACTGGAAACAACTGAAGTGCCCTTCAATAGATGATTGGATTAAGAAGATGTGGTACATTTATACTATGGGATACTACTCAGCCATAGGAAGAGGTGAATACTGCCATTTGCGACAACATAGAGAGAGCTTGAGGAAATCAAGTTAAGCGAAATAAGTCAGATGGAAAAAGTCAAGAACCACATGATTTCACTCATATGTGTGATATAAAACTGAAAGCAATAAATGAACAAACAAGACAAACAAGCAAAAAGTCACTGACAAGGAAAACAGTATGGTGGTTACCAGAAGGAAAATATGGTGGGAAGAGATAGTAAAGGGTAAAGGGAGTCAATACATGATGACAAAAAAGAGACTTGACCTGGGGTGGTAAACACACAATGCAATATGCAGTTGATGTACTGCAGAAATATATGCTTGAAACCTACATAATTTTGTTAACCTATGTAACCCTGATAACTTTAATAAAATTTATTTATTTATTTATTTTTGGTTTCAAAGGTTTTATTTATTTATTTTTAGAGAGGGGAAGGGAGAGAAAAAGAGTGAGAGAGGAACATCAATGTGTGGTTGCCTCTCATGTGCCCCAGGCTGGGGAACTGGCCAGCAACCCAAGCATGTGTCCTAGACTAGGAATCGAACCAGTGACCCCTTGTTCATAGGCTGGCACTCAATCCACTGACCAATACCAGCAAGGGTCAATAATAATAATAATAATAATAATAATAAAATTTTTTTTAAATGTTAGGAGATTATCTTTCTGGCATTGACTATTTTAATTCTTTTATAATCAGAGAACATACTTTGTATTATTTAAGTTCCCTTAAATTTACTGATACTTGTCTTATGACTGAGAATGCGGTCTTTCTTCATGAATGTTGTAAGTGCATTTGAAAAAAAATTTGTATCCTGCTGTTGCTAAATGGAGTATCTATAACTGTCAATTAGGTAAAACTGGCCAGGAGTTTTGTTTAAGAGTTCTCTATCATTACTCATTTTCTGTCTATTTGTATAACAATTACCAAGAAAAGGATTTTCCAATTGCTAACTGTCACTGGGGAGTTGTCTTTTGGTCCTGCCAGTGGTTGTTTCATTTATTTTGAAGTTGTTAGGTATTATTAGGTACATACATACTTACGACCGCTCTGCCTTCGTGATGAATCAACCTCTTTATCATTATGAAATCATCATGTTCTTCTTCATCCTATATAATAGTCCCTGTCCTGAACTGCACTTTGTCTGATATTAATTATAGCCACTCCAGTGTTTTTTTGATTAATTTTGGCACGGGATTTGTTCTTCTAGCCTTTTAGTTTAAATTTTTCTAAAATTTTATACATAGAGTTTCTTCTGGGCAGAATATAGGTATACCTTGCTTTTTAAAATCTAATCTGACAATCTCTGATCTTCAGCTAGAGTATGAGAAGTTTTCTTTAATTTTTCCTGTAATGCAGGTCTGCTGCTGCTAATTTCTTTCAGCTTTTATTTGTATAAGGTATTTACTCCATTTCTACTTTATTCTCTATTTTTCTTCATTTTTGAAATATAATTTTCCTGAGAATACAATTCTAGGATAATAGTTTCTTTCAGCATTTTAGGGTATTGCTCCATTTTCTTTTGGTTTGCGTATTTGACCATATTCTGGCACAATTCTTGTTTTATTGCTCTATTTGTAATATAACTTTTATCTCTAGATGTTTTGAAGATGTTTTTAAATCTCTGGTTTTTAAGAAGTTGATTTTGATGTGTTTTCGAATGATTTTCTTTATATTTATTCTGTTTGGGTTCCACTGAGGTTTTTAAAAAAGAATATTTTACTTATTTAGTTTTGGAGAAAGGGGAAGGGAGGGAGAAAGAAGGAGAGAAACATCAAGGTGTGGTTGCCTCTCATGCACCCCCAAAATGGGGACCTGGCCTGCAACCCAGGCATGGGCCCTGACTGGGAATTGAACCAGTGACCCTTGGGTTCACAGGCTGGCACTCAATCCACTGAGCCACACGAGCCAGGGCTCCACTGAGATTTTTCTGATGTCTCTTTATAGTCTTCATGAAATTTGGATAAACTTCTAGCTATTATTCTTCATATATACCGCCTCTCCCTTTCTGGGACTTTAACTGTGCTTGTTAGACTATTTTAATATTGTTCTACAGGTACAATATATTAATTTAATTTTCGTTAGCTTTTTTTTCTTTGTACTTAATTTTGGGTATTTTCTATGTCTTTAAGACCACTGATCAGTTCTTTTACAGCATCTCATTAATTATTCATCTATCCAGTATGCTTTTTGTTTTAGATAATATAATTTTAATCTCTAGAAGTTTCATTTTGTCTTTTTTCAAACAGGCTTCCCTTCTGCTCCTCCTCATGTCCATGTTACCCCTTTTCTGTCACTTTTGACTCTGCATATATTTATTGACCTTCTTCAGGTTATGGGCCATGTATTCCTACTTGTTTGCATGCCTGGTAATTTTTTATTTGATTGTACACATTGTAAAATTTTACCATGTTGAGTGCCGGGTTGTGTTATATTTCTTTTAATAGTGTTGTCCTTTGGTCTGTCATTCAATCAGAACAGTGGCTGCCTCTAGGTAGGTGGTGGTGAGATTGGTGCATTGGTTACATTGGTGTGTAGTTGCACAAAATTCACCAAAATATATACCTATGATATGTACATTTTACTCTGTCAATTACACTCAATAAAACTATTTTTAAAATGTTGTACACATTCATTTAAGATTTTTAAAATAACAGATGTATATACTGAGCAAAAACTGAAAGTCCTATTTCACCCTTCCTTAATTTCTCTTCATTATTCCCTCTTCCCCAGAATCTCATTACTCATATAAACAGTTAAATCATTTTGTCTATCTCCTTTGGAAACAAATTGACAGTGTCCAGAGGCGGGGGGTGAAACGGGGGAAAGAAGGGGAATGGTCAAGTCAAAGAACACATATAAAGGGCCCATGGACAAAGACGACGAGCAGGGGTGCAGGGGGAGAGGATTGAATGTGGGAGGTGGGAGGTGGGTGGGGCAGGCGAGAGTAACAGGGGTGGGGTGGGGACAACAGTAATTAAACAACAATAAAAAAACTTTTTCTATGTATTTACAGATACAGTAACATGGTTAATATCATAGGCTCTAGAAAACACATGGCTTGGGACAGTCATGGCTCTATTACTTAATAAATTTATTTTGGCTAGCCTTAAACATCATGTAAATGGACTGAGAGTAAGCATTCCTCTGCGTCTGACCTCTTTCTCTCAATGTCATATCTTTTAAGTTCCTTGGTTGCTTTGCTTGTATCTATAGTTTACTCCTTTTCATTGCATTCAATTATATTTACCATTCTTTAATAATACCACAATTTGTTTACCCGTTCTCTGGTTGACAGAAATTTGGGCTGTATCCAGACTGAGCTATCATGATAAAAGCTCCTGGCAATATTCCTGTACAAATTTTTGGTGAACATATGTTCACATTTCTCTTGGGTAAAACAAGAGAATTAGGTCAAAGGGTATGACCTAGGTCATAAAGTATGTTTAAGTTTATTAAAAAAAAACAACCCTGCCTAATTATTTTAAAAAATTTGTTGCCTAGTTATTTTAAAGTAGTTTTACCATTTGCCTCCTATTCCTCCGTATCTTCACCAGTACTTGGTATGGGTCCGTCTTTTAAATTTCATCCGACCTAATGGATATGTAGTGATATCTTCTGTGGTTTTATTTTATTTTATTTTATTTATTTATTTTTCCTTTGTGTTTTTAATATTAATTTTCCTGACGACTAATGATGTTAGTCCTTTTTTGGGTTTATTGTTTATTTTGTTTATTGGCCATTGTGATTTCCTTCTGTATGAAGTACCTATTTAAGTCCTTTGCTCATTCTGCTTTAATTTCTCTTACCAATCTTTAATTTGAGCAGGACTCAGTTGCATAACTCATTTCTGCTCCGTGTGGCATCAGCTGGGTCTGCCAGACAGGCTTGCCTCCACCATGGTTCAGCTACATGGCTGGCAAGTTGGTGCTGTAGGCTAGGGCCTCAGCAGAGACTATCAGTTGGGGGTCCTGGCTCCTCCTCATTTGAGTCTTTCCACATGGCTTCTTAAATTTCTTCAAAGTATGGGTTTCTGTGTTCTAAGAACAAGTGTCCAAGAGAAGAGACATGAATGCTTCTAGCCTCTTAAGGTCTTGACCCACAAACTGGGTTATCAGGATTTCCATCATGCTCTCTTGGTCTAAAGCAGCACAGAGGCCACCCAGATACAAAGGGAAAAGAGGAAGACCCTGCCTTTTGACAGTAGGTGGGACCATAGCTAATCTACCATAGTCTAGTCTCTGGCCAGAAAACGTTAGCATTCATCTCATATTAGCAGTATACTTGGTTCATTCCAAGACCCATGAAAGTTTCATTTCCTGCTCTGTCTTCCATGTTTCAAGCAAACTGGAAGCTCTTAGGGGAAAGCCAGTTACACATGTATCTCACCTAATGAGTTTCCTTTATTTCCAAGGTGGCATCAGCCCCATTTCTGCCTGCTCTCAGTTGCTCTTCAGGGCCTTTAAACAATTGGTTTTTATATGTTGTCCATAGTTTATCACTGTTTTTTGGCTACACCGCCATTTTGGAACAAGAATCCCCTGTATCTCATATATTTTTAAAATATATAAAATGGGGAAAAGTAAAAGTAACCTTAAACAGTGGTATATAAAATATAAACACCATGTAAAAACAAAAAATAGTCGCATGCAAAATTGTATATGGCAAAAAATAATTTATTAATTATTTGCCATTGAATAGCTATGTGGCTTAAGCAGTTCGCTTCATATGTTTACGCTCAGATGTTCATCTAAATGACAAAAAATTTACATCAGATGATATAAAGAATCCTTTAGATCTTTGAGGTTTATGATTCTAATAACTTTACAATTTAACATAGCATTTGATTTATATTTGGTGAATGTAAACAAAGCTTAAGGATTTACAATTTATGTGGCCAATGTGAAACCAGAATATATAAAAAAGAAATTCTCTCAAACATTAAAATTATACTTTCAAAGGACATTAGTGGGAGAACCTGTCGAGTCCAAATGAAGCCTGGATTTTGACAGCAGTGATGTACCAGCACTGGTTTCTCAGTTTTGGCAAACATTCCGTGGTTAGATAAGATGTTAACGGTAGGGGAAAGTGGAGAAGGAGTGTAAGAAGTCTGTGTTATTTTTGCATGCCTGTCAATCTTAAATAATTCTCTAATAACATTATTTGTTTTTTCCCCATCAGATGGAAAGGGTTCAAGTGTACTTTCATCAGGGCAGCACGGTGACTCCAGAAAATGTCATCATTTGGCCAACAGCATTATTTTTTAAAAAGGAATAAAGGTGTATTAAAAAAACAAAATAAAAATTATATTTTCCAATGGAGCTTAGTTTCCTTTTTCTCAGACTAGCTACACAGGCCCAAGTAGTGCCTGATTGTGGGCTTCGGAAATAGTCACAGAGCAAAGAAGGGCTCATCTTCTCAGAGCGTTAATTTTGCCTATGTGAAAAGAAACTTGGATAATTTATGGTATAGAATACCGATATCACATGGATTTTTAAAAATATCCTTGGAGAGAAACCTTAGGACAACTATATCGGGGGCATAAAGACTTTCCTATGCGACTCCGGCAGACAAGTTTGAGAAGTTCTGCAAACACACCGGGCACTGGGCCAGGCGTCTGAAATCCTGTTCTTTAAGATCTGCAACCGTGATTGAATCTATGCCACAAATACCGTACACTTACCTTGATATCTGCTCTGTTTCCTTAGGTTTAGTCATTGAATGGGCAGTTTTTACCTCGTATGAAGGTGTTACACTCAACACTGTTCATCTGTTCCTCAGTACGTTTTCAGTTGGTGGGGTTCAGATAAAATACCTGTTTCCTTGACCCTCCAAGGAGGCAAAACATAGTCACTAGCCCGCCCTTGCTTTCCAGCTGCAGACAAAACTGCGATTACCACAGACCGTTCGGTCCAGTTGACTTCTGAGGGGTGCACCAGCAATAGTTCTTCACTGTGATTTAGGGGTTCCAGGTGTTTTCCCTTCCCCCATGGCCACCACGTACCTGAGGTAGAACAGCAGGAACCTTGACAGGTCAATACTATGAAAAATGAGAGAACAATCCCTTCTTAAGTCACTTATCATTCCTAATTGCTTTGATTCATACTAGTTGGCCATGATTTTAAAACATGTCCTTAAATTCTTTAACATTCTTACCATCAAAAGGTGGACTCTAATTTCTGTTCCCTTGAATACAGGCCAGCCTTAGTTACTTGCTTCCAAAGAATAGTTGGTTAGAACTGACGCTTTTCAAACTCGGGTAGAGAAGGCAACACGGCTTCTGCCCAGTAAGCTAGAGAGCTAGAGCTAGCACATCATTACCCTCATTCATTCTCTTTCTCTCTCCCCCACCCCTCCCTCTCTCCCACTCTTCCTCCCTGCTCTCTCTGCATATATGGAGCCCCTGCGGCAACATGTAAGAAATTCAGCTACTCTGAAGCTACCATGCTGGAAAGACCACGTGGAAACAACATGTGGACGTAGAGAAGAAGGGTCCCCAGTGCTCCAGCCTCCTGCTGCCTGAGACTTCCCAGCTTCCAGGCACCAGGCGTGTGAGATAGAAGCTCTCAGAGGACCCAGGCCTCAGGCTGGCCCAGGTCTGCCAACGAAGGCACAGATGTGCTGCCCCTGCTGAGCCGGCCCAAAGTGCAGATTCACAAGCAAAATGAACGTCGTTGTTTTAAGTCACTAAATTTTGAGGTGATTTGTTAGGTAGTGATAGATCAATGGATTACTCCCTATTGCTTAGCCACACTCTGAGGAAACGGGGCATAAATAAATAAAGTTTTAGTTGTAGACAAAAGGAGTATAGCGAGAGAGTACAGAATCGCGGTGCACTAAATGAAAGGGATTCAGAAATATGGAAATTGAATTACTTTTGCAGACTTATTTCAATAAATCTGCATGCTCATGGAACTTATAAGTTTTAAACTGGAAGGAATCTTAGAGATCATAAATATCAACTGATTTTTTAAAAGCCGAAGCTCAAACGCTAACTGACGTAGGCACGATTCAGAGTCAGACTAGAGCCCAAGCTGCTGAGCTTCCACTGATGGCCGAATTTGCTTTCCAAAGGCATACATAGTCAACCTCACCAATGCAGCGCTATAAAACAAGAACGAAAATAATGCAACAAGTAGCAGCAGCAACAACAAAAATAGCCCGAAACCTACCTGGCTATTCCAGAAGGTAGTTGTCCTTGTTAAACTGCCACTGCCCTGCCATCCACCTGTGGAACGAATGTCCCTGCCCCCAGGTCCTTGACATTCAAGATGTTGGGAAACGGCTGGAGAACTTGCAGTTTCAGCTCTGCAGATGAGAAAGATAATGAGTTTTCAAAATTCTAATGTTATTTTATTACAAATACCAGTACGGTTGTGAAGTGCGTACTATGTACTAGTAACTGCGTTAGGTAATTAACAGACATCATTATTGAGGTATAATTTACATATTCTAAAAAGCAACCATATGAAAGGCATAGTTCAATTAGTAATGACAAATGTATAGACCTGTGTGGTCACTGCCATAATCAAGACACACAGCATTTCTATCGCCCTAACCCCCAAAAAGTTCATTTATGCTTCTGTGCAGATAATAGTCCTGCTCCCATGCCTGGGCAGCCCTGATATTCTTCCTGTTGCTATAGATTTTTTTTTCTTTTTTTGCTGGCTCAGAAATTTTATATAAATAGACTCATACAGCATGTAGTTTTCTGTGTCTGGCTTCTTTCACTTAGCATAATGTTTTTCAAATTCTCTATATAATTGTGTGTCACAAGAGTCTGTGACTTCTTATTTTTAAATAGTATTCCACTGTACAGCTATACCACAATTTGTTTACATGTTCTCTGACTGGCGGGTTTGGGTGTCGTTTCTAGTTTGGGGCCGCTATGAAGAAAGCTCTCATGAATGTACTTGTAGAAGTCTTTGTGTGGACATATGCTTTTAGTTCTCTTAGGCAAATACCTAAAGGTGGATTTTATGGTAAGTATATGCTTAACTTTATAAGAAACTGTCAAACAATTTTCCAAAGTCAAATCATTTTTTATTCCTATGAAAAACGTGTGAAGTTTTAGCTGCTTCACAGAATTACTCGCTAGTGGGCGTGCGCTAGCATCTCACTGTGTATTAACTTCGATTTCTCTGCTGATTAGTGGCGTTGAGTAAATTTTCATGTTTCTATTTGCTACTTATATAATTTTTATGAAGTTTCTTTTCAAAATATGTAAAATGTATTTCAGGGCGCAAAGTGCTTTAATTAATGGGATATTTTAAATACTGAAGAAATCCCATGTTAAAGTGTGCAACCAAAATTTGGCATACAACAATCATTTATATCATGATTTCTGAGACAAAGGAGGTAGTTAAACAAGAAATGGTTAATAACCCTGAGTTCCAGACAACATAGCACCATCATATATTTTATGTGAATATAGAGATATATGGAAAAGTCTGAGAAAGAGACCAAGGAAATGTTAAGATGCTTTCATAATCATCTCAAAATATCTTTTTTTTATTAGAGTAAAGAAGCCAAGAAAAAGCAAAATAAGCATAAAAACGTTTTTTGGCAGAAAATATCTAAAATTGTCGAGAAGCACTAAACAGGGTAAATAAAAAAAATGTTGATACATGTTGAAGCAATTCAGTTAATGGTTTTATTCAGAGGCAGGACTCTGTTATAGTAAGGAGTTTAACAAATCTCCTTTTCAAAAACACAAGTATAACTGGAAAAATGATCAAAAACAACTGTTTCATGGCTCTGCAGAGACAAACTAAAAATTGAGGACTGTTTATTCACAAAAAACTGCTGGAACTTTGGATGAGAAAAGTGGGATTCTACCAAGAGTCTATGCTGGCCTTCTTGCCGGCGATGATTCCTCTCCTGTTTCCTCTCCAAACACTTGGTCAGGGCAGGAGTCTTACCAGGGCAGGACTGCCCACTGCCCATGAAAACCAGAAACTGTATTGTGAGAGGGGGCTGACTTGAGTTGGACTGGAGAGCCAAAACCCATTGCTGGCAGCATTATCAGTTAAAATAGCATGTGTGATAGGAAGTGAATGGGGAAATGTCATAGTTTTGCTAACCTGAGTTCACAGTCTCAGGTATAGAAAATGAGAGACCAGTCAAAATTTTAACAAGGAGGTCCTAGAAATGAGAGAATCATAGGAGGGTAAACACGCTCTCCCGGCCTCTCTGGCTGAATGGAAACCTACGCTCATGTTTACAGGACGCCCAAGAAGGTCCAGAGGAAAGGAGAAGCTTAGGTAGGCTGGAAAACTGCCCGAACTTTGACTATGTCCTCAGCATATACACGGACCTATCAGCAGAGGGTGCAGGTCTTACAGACTCAAGGTTTTCGAACACAACTTACGAATCACTGACTTACCAGTAAGCTGTGTAGACATAAGACAACCCATTGGAAGCCAGGCATAAAAATGAAGTGAGAATTAAAAGAAAACCAAAACTGACCAGAGACATCGGTGGCCACACACCTCTGAAAGACATATTCTTCAGGTTAAGTCCAAGTAAGTTAGTAAAAACAGTAACACCTATCTCATGGAAAAAAAATTTAATTTAGAGGTGTTACAATATATGGTCTAAAATGTCAGTTTTCAAGAAAATATCTGGAGATATTGGAAGAAAGAGGAAAATTTGACCAATAATCAGGAAAAAAATCCATAGAAACTGACTCTGCATGGGCCCAGGTGTTAATATTTAACACACAAGGACTTCAAAAAAGCTCTTATATTTTGAAAATTAAATGTAAGAACGATGTCAATTACCCTCAAGTAGGAATTCTCAATAGAGAAACAGATACAACAAAATGGAGCCAGTGGAAGTTTTAACATTTAAAGGTATAATAACATATAAAAAATTAATTGAATGGGTAGATTTAAGATGGCAGAAGAAAGAATCAGTGAACTTGGAGGTAGATCAATAGAAACTATCCAATCTGAAAAATGGAGAAGAAAACAGATTGATTTAAAAAATCAACAGAGCCTCAGAGGCCTCTATGAGACAACATTAAACACACTAACGTATAATGAGAGTCTCAGAAGAAGAGAGAGCGCTATGACAAGAAAAATACTAAAAAAAAAAGAAAATTTCATAGATTTGATGTAAAACATGAATCTACATCTGCACAGAGCTCAACAAACCGTAAGAAGCTAAGCATAAAAATCCCCATCTATACACATCATAGTGCAATTACTGAAAACTAAACAGAAATAGAACAATTTTGAAAGAGGCAAGGGAAAAACAAATCATCTGGAACTGGGGAATTACAATGTAATTAGTGGCTCAATTCGGATCTGAAACAATGGAGTCCAAGGCATAGTCCAAATGATAAACAAAAATAGTCGACCATAAATTCTATATCCAGCAAAACTATCCTTTGAAAATTAAAGTGAAATAAAGACATTCCCAGATGAACAAAGACTGAGAGAATTTACTGTTAGCAGACCAGCCTTATAAGAATTTCTATAGGAAATGGAACCATAAAGCAAATCCAGACAAAAAATGAAGAACAATGGAAATGATAATTTTGTGGGTAATTATAAAGGAATGTATAAATACATATTTTCTTTTTTTCTCTCAATTAAAAAATATACCAGATTGTATAAAGTAATAATTATGACACTATGTTACTAGGTTTATAACATTAAGACCGCAATAATAATAGCATAAGGAGAGGGGAAGAAATGGTGCTAGATGGAAAAAAAGGTACTACAGCTTACTGAAATGAAGTCAGTACTAACATAAATTATATTGGTAAATTAAGATGCATATTTTAATCCCTAGAACAAACACTAAGAAAATAACAGAGGAACAAAAAAGACTCTAGGCCCTAGATTGTGTTAGTTCTTTTTTAATTATGGAAGTTTTTAAAATTAAAATTATTATAACCATTCTGTAAAAATAGAATGGACCCGCACCCATAATTTGGTACTGATGTAGAGATACATTAAAAGGGTATGAAATTTTTATTTACAAGTAAATAAATAAATACCAAAATATATTTGTTTTACCCAAAAGATAGCAGTCAAGAAAAAACTCAAGCCATATTGAAAATAAATAGCAAATGACAGACATGAATCCAATCATATCAATAGTCACATTATATAGATCATTAAATAGACTAAACACTTCCATGAAAACACTGAGATTATCAGATGTGATACAAAAGGTAGACTATGTGCTGACTACTAAAGACACACTTCAAATTTAAATATGCAACTAGATAGAAAGTAAAAGAATGGAAAAGACATATCGATCATACAAACAGTCAACAAAAGAAAGCTGGGGTGGCTATATTAATATCAAATACAACAGACTTTTAGAAAATTCATTATTAGTAAAATAAGCAGGGACATTTCGTAATGACAAAAATGTCAATACATCAGGAAGATGTAATGATTTTAAATATGTATCCACCTAATAAAAAGACCCTAAAAAACAAAACACTAAAACTGAGAGAACTGAAAGGAGAAACAGACTATTTAATAATTATAGTTCAAAATTTCAAGACCCTTGATATTGACAGAACAAGTAGATATAAAATTAATAAAGATATAAAGGATTTGAAAACCCCTGTTAACCGCCATCATCTAACATTTATAGAATATTTTACTCAACAACAGCAAATACGCTCTTTCAAGTGCATGTATAACATGCTCCAGGACAGGACATGACAGGGTTTAAAACAACTTTTCATAATTGCAAAAGGATCGAAGTCATTCAAAGTAGGTCTTCCAAACACAATGAAGTTAAATTAGAACACAACAATGGAAATTTGAGAAATCCTCAAATATCTGGAAATTGAACAACACATTTTTAAATAACCCAGATCAAAGAAGAAGTCACAAGGAAAATTAGAACATATTTTGAACTAAATGAAAGGGAAGGATAACATAAAAAACTACGGATGCAGTTAAAGAAGCGCTTAAAGAAAAAGTCACAGCTTTAAACATTAAAAGTTGTATTCACTGTTTAGGAAAGCTGCTGTTATAAATTAGAAAAAGTCTTACTGTATGAACAGATTTTAGACTTTGTTGTTTAATTTTGGTACCCCTTTGTCCAAGATTTCTCAGACTTTAAATACATATAAATGTATTTCATATATATGCATGCATATAAATGCATATATTATAAAATGCTTTATCAAAAATTGTCTTGTAGATATCAACACCTGTTCTACTGTTATGGAAAAATGAAACGACCAGACACCGAGGGGTTAGGGGCACGATCTTTATTTACGATCTTTATTTATGTGCACGGCCCAGAGGAGACAAACTCCAAATTCTGAGCCCAGAACAATAGCCCCGCATTCCTTTTATGCTGGGCTAAGTGGGGGAGGGTATTGGGAGGAGTAGAATAGTTTTGGCACAAAGGGGCTTACAGAAGTGGGAGAGAAGTATTTACAGCATTAGTCAGGGCAGATAGCGTCTCAACACCTGCAGCAGGACAGATAACATTTCATTTCAACCTTGGTATCGGCCTTGACTCCCTCTACACTACTACCTGTCGGGCAGTGGGCTAAGCATTTTATACATGTATCTTCCCATTTAACAGTCACAACAATGCTATGAAGTATTATCAAGGAAAAAAAGGTTCAGAAAGTTTATGATTTACCTCCATTAACACGTCAAATATGTAGCCGAGATGTATTCAAACCCAGGTCTCTTTGAAGGCAAAGCCAGTTTTCTTAATTTCTGTTCTGACCACATACTCTCAGGCCTCTATGTTTTACATGTCCTTCAGTTAAGAAGACTAAGATGAGAAGTCTCTATTTCTCAGGGTTGCGGAACTGTGATATATGCGTTTACAAACGCCCGTGAGTTCTTGCTTTGCCAATTTCATTCCTGCACGTGCATAGTTTGGTTTTACTTTGCGTCACCGTGAGATGAATTGTCCGCATGTCCTCTGAAGCATATACTAAGTCAAACATCTCTTGCTTTACTTCTTCTATATCAGCTCTTTGGGTGTCCTTTTTTGGTCACTAAATCAGTACGCCTGACTTTGATACAAACTCCTGGCAGTCAGGTACTGTCTGAAACAGAGGTTCACATTTTAGTTAGAAAACAGTGGATCTGTTCTGGCTTGAGTAGAAAGACCAAGGGTCTTCCTACTGTTGACAAGCAATGCTGACCAAAAAGTTGTGGCATCAGGAAGCATCCTGATAATGTTAGTTGGGACAATACAATTAAATAATAGCCTCTGTCAGATTTATAGGATGCCTGGGAGTCACAAAGTTCTGTATGCGGTAACTTCTAAATGACTAGTATGATTTTTTTTTTTAAAGATACAAACCATCAATTGGTGAATGACTATATCAAGTGGCTGAACCATAGACCATGGATTTGATTTCTTTTTAAAATAATATAGAGATGTCAGCAAAATTAGGTGTTTTTTTTCTTTCCTGAGTCAAACTGTTACCTGGCTAGGGAATAAAAAGGAATTTGGAAGGATTTTGAATGTCTTTTCTCCAGTTATCTTATCTCGCAGATAAAATGGAGGCCCCCAAAGAGGTGAGGTCCTCCGAGGCAGGACTAAGGGACTCTCCCCATCCCTGACTCGCCCCCGGGGTCCTGGCTGGCCCCTAGGTGGGCGGGGCCTCAGGAAGCATGGGGCGCATGACCTGCCGAAGGGCGCCCAGTTCAGACCTACAATGGAAACCGAAGTCTCAGACGGCTCAGGGTGCTCCTTGCTCCCACCCTTTGAGCTTTTACCTTCGCAACTACATATACTTAGCGCAGCAATAACATTCTAAGAACGAGAAAGGCCCTGGGCCACTGTTAAGGGAGGCCTGATACCATGGCTACACTGCTTTCTCTCCCATTTGGGTCTCCATCCGGGCTTTTAAATTCCCCAGCGAAGCTGCACCCAATGCTGGGTTCCTCACTGCGACTCAGAGGAGCTCCTTTTCTCTTTCCCATGTGCCAGGTGGCCCGAAACCAAGATCACTGAATAGCTCTTCTCTCCAGTCACTTGGGCCGCTTTGAAAGTTCTTTTTAAATATCCGCTTTTCTAAGGGTGTCTGTTCCGGAAACAGATACCCAGGGGAAGGCAGTGGAACCGGGGGTTATCACAGCCCCACTGCTATCTCTTCGGTTCCCCTGGTTGCTCTCATAGCAGTTTTTCCTGCCCCATCCCCACGACTCCCCCAGCGTGCTATCTTTGGCTACACCCAAGGCTTGACTACTTTGCATTTCTATGGCTTATCTCCACCTAGTCTACTCATTTTTAATTCTTTCTCTCTTTAGGTAGCTTTTTCTGCATTCCTGATCCTAGAAGGATGGTTGTCTGAGTGAGATCCCAGATAGTATGGGATCAAAAAAAAAAGGCTGAGCAGGCAGGTACAGGGGACGCTGTTTCCTCTCAGGTAGTTCACTTATCAATCAGTTTAAGAGCCTGGGAAATTTACCCCAGCGCCTTTGCTCTCCCATGACTGAAGTGTGGTGGGGAGGGGGGCACTGTCTGCAAACATAATGCCCTCCCCATGCCCACTTCTATGTCCTCGGTTGGTTTTGTCTGTGGCACTCAGTGGGGAAGAAAGGTTATTACTTGGACAGGGAGCACCACAGTAGATGGGCTTCAGGAAACAGAGTTGAATTGCGAAGAACATTAACCCAAGTGGATGTGAAAAACCAGTTTTCTGGTGTGCATGAGGCAAGGTCCCTGTCGGGGTGGGGTGGAGGGAATGGCTTCAAGTGTTAAATGAATAAGGGGTCAAGATGGCAACCGGTAAGGAAACAGGGAGGTTGATAGAGAGTGAGAGGCAGAGCAGAAGAAAATTTCAGTCCTGGGCTCACAACCAGGTTTGTGAAGAGCAACCGTGGGCCACAGGGCCTACTCACCGGGCACCTGGTGTGGATGGCAGCAGTGGAGAGTCTGGCTGGCGGAACTGAGCGGACTTTTCCTCTCCCAAACCACGCCCACCCCCGCCTATCCACCTGCCACAGGAGTCCGTCCCATCCAGGTATTGGAAGAAAGGCAGAGACCCGTGGTCTGAGAGAATGGGCGAGGGTTTAACCCATGACGTGACCTTGGCCTCTGAGGGCAGGATCTCTCCCCATCCAGTCACAGACAGACCTGAGGAAGTCAAAGAAGTAAGAAGATGAAGATGACTGGTCAGTGTATTATTTTTTGTCCAAGTTTATAACTACTTTATCATATGTAAAAAGCCTTGGTCTCACTGTCTGTGTTCAACAAACATGTCTTTCTAATAGTCCCATCTTTATGTCTAAAATCAGAATCAGAGGGGGCAGAATATTCCCCTTTTGGACATAAAAGGGGCCACATACTAACCCTGACAAGCTCGGGGAGGCCGGCAGGGTGGGCTTACAAATGCAGAGACCAAAAGCAGCCACACAGGATGCTCTGAACATCAAAATTCTTAATAGCAAGTCATGGTAGGGCAGTCACACCTAGGCCTGTAGCTACCTTGACAAAGGCCAATCTTTACCTAAAGAGAGCTGTCTATTATTTTTTTGGCATCTCAGATAACAGATGTTCAAAATGTCAGAGAAATTGCCTTTTCCAGGACACACCCATTTCACCGAAGCACGAGTTCACAGAACCCCTCGTTGTTACCGTATGGTCCACATGCCATCCCCCTGTGCCGTAAATGGTAATTACAGACTATCCTGTACCCGCCCATGGAAAAGCAGTAGGAGCTTCACCGTTTTACTTTTTATCTCACCCCAGGGATTTTCCCACTGCGCTTTCTCCTGCCTTCCTTAATTTACCACCAACAGATTTCATGTACCTCCCGCGAGGCCTCCTCCTTTGATTCTATCGTTTGTGTAAAAGAAGCTGCAAAGCTCCCATTCTCCAGGGCGTTTTCTCCACGGAGGTTTTGCTTCTTGGCAACTGACATCGGTTTGGCTCAAGTAAATTCCTTCAGTTCCTTACAGGTTGGGACGTTTCTTGAGTCAACAATTTCACTCAAGCATGCACTGAGCACCTACTGTGTGCATGCCCTGCCAAGAGGGAGCCTCCTTGTGGGAAGGCAACACGGGAGGCTGCAGATCAGATTCTGCTCCATTGCTGACGTACCCAAGCACTTGGCAGTTAGGGTTTCTGCCGTTTGCCTTGTCTCCCTCGTGGGCACTCAGTGACAAGCAGTGCTCCGCAGGCTTTCTGCTGACTTGGGTGGCTTGTCATTGAAAGCTGAGAAGCCTGGCACTTTCTATTACTGCACCATGATTGGTCCGTTCGTTGAGCAGCCCAAAAACAGCCATGATTTGTTGTCAACAGTCATAACGTAGCAGCATTTATTTGTATCTAAAAGAAAAGGGAATGACAGAAGTGGAGAGGAATGGCAAGGGTTCAAAAGGATGAGGGCAATGGAGGGAAGCGGAGTGGATAAAAGGGACCATTAGAACAGTGAGCAGCAGACTCGGCTCATGCGAGGAATGAGGCACGTCAAGGACAGAGGAGAGAAAATGGAGCTGTGTTCCCAGGGGACAAAAAGTCATCACTGGGCTGTACACTAACAGCTCCCAAATGTACAGAGAACACCCGCTGAATGCCATGTCTGTGTGTACGTTTGCAATGTTGGCAAGGTCTCCAATATCTCAGCTAAGCGTCACTGAGACCATAAGAGGGAAAACAAAGACGAAGTTTTTCCCTTGCAAGAAATGTCACCAAAAATATTCCAAGCATGTAATGAGTAGCACCAAGCCCTGTGCCATCCAGAATGGTCTGAATACAGAAGTCTGACTATGCATGTCCTTGGGGTCTGCCTGGTCTTAAAGGGGGTACCCGCAAACCCGTCCTGGGTATTTTTGAGGAGCATGACTTGTAGAGTCACTGGGGCGGGGCATGAAGGGGAGGGTGGGGGAGAAATAAGTTGGGATGATGTCATCCTATCTGTCCCACGCACCTTCCAGCACACCTCCAGCCTTTTCCTCAAGCTGATGGCACCATCAGATATTGCTTGTCCTCCTTGAGCCTAAACCGATAAAGAGTTGGGATAAGAAAATGAGTCAAAAGATGCTGCCATCTAGCAGATCTGGGGAGTCATATCCACCCTCTCCCGGGACAGCGCCCCCCAGAGGAAAGGTCAGCCTGCTCAGCCGAAAGCTTCTGTGGCCCGAGCCCTTCAGTGACACAAAACACAAACGCTGTAGTGGGAGAAGCAGGGGCTTACACCTTGGCTCCCCTGGTGCCTGATGGGAAGCCATCATGTCCTCAGTCCTGAGCTACCTCATCTCTAACGTGAGATTAACAAATTCCACCTCTGTCATGAACAAGATAATGTAAACGAGAAGCGGTATAAAAGTGCTGGAGGACGCATATCCCTGGCCTCCTGTACGTTCACAGGAGGGGCTGGGACCTGGGTAAGCTTTGCAACTGGTTCTTTCTTCTGTCTATCCCAGCACCATGGTAATTAACACGAGTCCTGTGCCAGGGGACCACCTGGCTTTGCAGAAACAAACCCTTCTAAGAGCTCTGACAACTTTCTATTTTTACTCCTCTCCAGATCCTTCTTCTCCAGGGCAACTATACACACACCATGCCATTCTGCAATTTATTTTCATTCTGCAGAGGATAGCCTGCCCTCCTCTTCCTGGCTTGGCTCCCGTGGCCTGGCCGTGTTACTGTTGGATGGCCCTGGGCTGCTCCGGCCTCGGTGCTGGCATGGCCTTGTTATGCCAGCTGGAGAAAGACAACACACCTGTGGCTGTGCTAGGCTGGGTCTGGGAGGTGGCTGGGCAAGGGTCCTAATTACTTGAGGGTGACACAAGGCTTGCCAGCATGACTTCATCTGTTTCCTTTCACAGGGCTCTCCAGCTCCGCGGAGAGGCTCGGGGTGTTTGTGCAGCTGCCCCGGCCCCTGTGGGAATGCTCTGCCTTACCTGTATCGCCCGGCCTGGCCCCCGCGTGGACAGCTGTGTTCAAGCTCAGGCTGCTCTCAGACAGCTGGCTTACAGAATCTTCAGGCTGCTGTCTTTTCTTCTCACTTCATGTTTGGGAAAGGTATTGTTTTAAACAAGAAAACTTAAAAACAGATGGGCTGTGGTTTCCAGGCCTCACGTCTCCAAGAACGTGATAGAAACCAGGAGTCAACTCATCTGACTCTTTGGGATCCGATGCTGCATTTCTTACATTGGCAAGGTCCTCCCTGAAGATAGAAGTGCCCAAGCTGCCAGCTGGGGAGGAGCCACAGCTCCCTGCCAGGAACGTGCTTCCCTCTCTCCCTCCGCCATTGTCTCTTCCGCAGGAGAACTTGGGATGCAGGCTGACTAAGCCCCATGTGCTGTCTCGGTCACGAAAGCTGCTGATCTGCTGTCTGGACTCTCCGCAGTGGTTGTTTTTCAGGGGCGGTGATGGGAAGTGCTGAGTCACCAGTGGTCTCGGCCTCTGTCTCTCTGGGAACCCAGGCTCTTTTTAGAATTGGGGATTCAGCAGTCTGGGACTCAGGAACATGTTTTCCTCTGTGCAAGGTGACCCTTTGAAGGACCGAATCTGGATCCCAGACCTCATTACTCCTCTCAGAGGTAAAGGATGAGCTGTTCCCAGTGGGCTCCGCAGCCAAATGTGACATAAAGTCGCGTGTCCACGCACAACTGGGAGTGGAACCCAAGAGACCAAACTGTTTCCTCCTCACACCCAAATAAGAGAGCTGGGTAGAAAATAAAAGGAAGTAGGACAACAAGAATGAAATATTAAAAATAAATAAATAAAACAAAAAAGAGGTCTTTACAAAAGAAAGAGAGAGAGAGAGACACCTGGGTAGGAAGTAAGTCTTGTGACCACAGGAAAAGCATTAGAAGAAAACTTGGTGTGCTGCAGAATTTTAGTAATTAGTTTCTGTGTGCCATGAGATGAAAAAGGTTGAAAAATCACTGTTTTAGGGTTTTGAAGGTACTTTCAAGGTCCAGGCTGGGCAGTGGGAGAATATAACAGCAAAATTTGGCCAGGAGGGAAATTACAGAACAATGAAGTTGACAGTGGTCAGTGGTGGATTATCAAAAGAGGAGCAGGTGAGGCAAGAATACGGGGACGTGTGCTAGCAGAGTTGAATAGGAAATCTTTGTGAGTGAGTTCACAACTGAAATGAGCCTGAAGGAATTCTGTGGAAGGCTGGGGGTTCTGGCTAAACATCTGTAAACCTCAAAGCATGACTTAGTTCAGAGAAAACCCAAGACATAAAAAAAAGTCATGAATGACCCAGACTAAGGAGGGCACACTCACCCTGTGCCCAGACCATACATGAAGCTAAGCCGGATGGGTTCCATTCAGTAAATCTTGAATCAGGTGCCTGGTGTACCCACAAGCCTGCATTACTGCGGGGAACAATGGGAGATGAGATCTCTGACTCTGGTATTTAAAATCGCATCTCCACCTGGACTCCCTAAGTGGCCATCCTAGAATAACGGATCCTGATGGAATGTTGTTGAAGAGGGTTAACTTTCTAGTCTTAGAGCACGATTAAATTATTTTTGTGGCCTTAATGTGAAAAAGTGAATTCTTTCAAAAACTTAATTCTTTAAAAAAATATATATATATATTTGCAATTTTTACTTAAATTTTTAACTTTTTCAGTTATGGTTTGCATTCAATATTATTTTGCATTAGTTTCAGGTATTAAAAAAATTAATTCTTAAAGGCAATACCTCCCCCCTCCCCATCCTTCTTAAGGATGTAAAATCTAATTTCTAGTAGGCGGGAGAGGGTTACAAACCCAGCCCTGAGCCAGTACAGACCACTCATGTATTCAAATGAACCGTGGCCGTGATCCCTAAGGAATATTAACTTCCCAGCTGGAAGAGAAGATGTTGCAAATTGCAGGCATCATGTAATATCTGCCAGTAAGGCAGCTTTTCCCCAAAATGGGCTTCACAGATATTTTGCAAAATTAGCATTCTATCATCAAATACACTGGAAAAACACAGGGTTAAACTGAGTTAAAAGTTGTCTTAAGTGTGTATTTTGATTTGTTAAGGCAGCAATTTTCAATTTTTTCATCTCACAGCCACATAAACTAATTACTAAAATTTTGTAGCACACCAAAAAATATATATTTTTTGCCAACCTGACAAAAAATAGGTAAAACCAAACTGATCTACCAAAAAATAATAATAGCAATTACTTACACTTTTTGCTCCAAAGTGACTTTTTAAAAAATCAGGTGCCTATACTTGTACCTGATTTCTGGTACCAAGAATTAACCAATCAGACACAACCTTATTATGCAATGTGACCAATAAGATGCAACTCTATTATATAACCTATATATTTATGGATCAAGACTGGGCATTCACATGGGATGGCTATTTTTGTGTTGGCATTTGTCATTTTTTAATTTGACAGTCTAAGGGAAGAGGTCAATGTCCCTGACTAAATAGTTGAGTATTGCATGTTTTTAAAAAATCTTGTGGCACAGTGGTTAAAAATTGCTGCCCTAAAAGAACATTCTGTCTCCTTACTGTTACATTTGGAAATGTTCTGAGTTTAGCCTTAGATTTACCTAAGAAGTTCTTAAAACCTGTTCTAAGCAATGGAACACGGGCTAACGTATCTTCCCCACCCCCCCACCCCCAGTCCACTAACTTATTTCATGTCTGCTATAGATTTACTTTCAAAGGGGAACGCGCAAGACCATCTTGGCTTGTTTCAGTTTCCCAGTCTTGATAAATTTACCGAATAAGAAAACATCCCCCCTGGAGCCATCTCTGCTGACCCTTCTGTGACACCTCTGGGGTCAGACTGCAAATCAGTGACTCCTGGGGTCAAAGGAGTTCTGGCTTCAAAGGAAAAATGTTGGGTGTTGGTGCATTGGCTGGCTAGTGTACCCTCTCTTGTTACTTTTGATTGATTGTTAAAGACAGAAGAAGACAGAAGGTACCCACCAGTCGCTCTCTCAAGTCACCTCCAACACGCACTTGTAATTACAGCTTGATCGCTTTGACTGCGCAGGGAGAGCGCAATTGACTTGCAGCTCCTTCCTTACAGCCTCTGCTGCCTGTAGGGGAGGTAGTGTGAGGCAGACGGTAATAGGTGACTTGAAGTCTTAAAGCAACTCAATAAAAACTTTTGACCAAATCTGTGTTTACATGATGTTATAGAGAAAAATTAATTCCAGTAACTCTTCTGTCAAATAATGTCAATTATTCAACTCCATTTTCCCCTGAAATTTCCAGCTGATCCACACAGTGGAAACCCTGTCCAAATGTGCCGGGATTTGTCTGTGCATGAGACTTGTCCCTGTGTTCATTTCTTGGATGAAACTTGTTTAAGTGATGTTCTTCCAGTGTGCAGAAATGTCTCCACACATCACTTTCCAAGAGCTGAGCTGGGATGGGCTTAGGTGGTGCTTAAAAGCCATCACCCAAAAGGAACTCTTCAGAAACCACAAAATAATTTGCAAGGCGCACAGAAAAACAGTTGCTTCAGATGCGCCCTCGGCACTCACACACATTTACACGGCTTGGGGAGTTTTGCTTCTTCCATGATGAGCTCCATATGTCTCTGTTTGGCTTTCTTTCTTTCTTTCTTTCTTTTTTTCTTTCAATGCATTCTCTCTTCCTTTGTTTGCCCTGCTTTCCTCTGGAGGTCACATGTGTGTGCCGACTGTCTAGGTGGCACCTGGGGAAACAAACACAGAAACCGCCCCCGAATAACGTGGTAAATGGAGAAGCAAGAAGGGAGCTGTGTAACTGCGCCAAGGCTGCCCAGGGGGATTTCTCCATTTCTCAAATGCGTGGTTCCAAAATGCCTCATTTTGAACAAACAGGAAATGTCACCATGAGGGTCACACCTTGTTAAAATTTTCTGTTCTCTTGCTTGATACTTCCAGCTTCAACAGTGCCATGGGCGAGGAGGATATGAGCAGGATTTTAAAATAATTGTGTCATCACCACCTGGCTCTCATAACACTACCTGGCCCTGGACTTTGTGCAAGACTGTAGGCAACTCTTTTATCCAGGGAGGTATCTACCCTGAAGGTAGTGGTAATTGGTGTTGCACTGGAGTCACCGGGAACTGAGTTCCGACCCACTCTTCGGTGGCTTCGCGCAGTCAGGACGATGCCTTCCCACGCGGCTTCCCTGGATCTGAGAGCTCGCTCTGGGGCCTGATGCTGAACGAGTGGCTCTGGATACACATAGGTTATAATAAAGTCACCGTTTTTGAAATGTTGATGCTCATTCTGTGACAACAGGATAAGCTGATGTCATTATATAAAAAATAAACCTCACGTGGAAGGTTCATTACCATCCTTATTTCGTCATGAGGAAACTGAGGCTTAGAGGGATGGAGTAGCCCGTCCGAGGTCATGCTGCTACAAAGTTGCCTTGCTGCCACGTGACCCCAGGCCAAGTCTGACCCAAAGGCCAGTCACACTGCCCTCTGCCAAACCTCCTTGTGGAATGTAAGAGAATGCAGGAGGGGCAGTGGGCCATCTGAGGTACTTTGCTCTGAGTTGGGGGGGAGAAACCACGGAGTCAGGCGCTCCTTTGTCGGGCTTGGGTCCCAGCTCGATTTGTTCAGGTGAAGCCAGAGGGAATCACCGTGCTTGGCAAAGGCAGCGATTCTGACGGGCTCTGGGCAGTTCTCTGATAGCAGCGCCTCCGTCATGGGGATTTGTGACTAAATCGAGAAAATATTTACAAAGTGCTTGAGAAATACAAAATGCCCCCAAAATAATGGTTGCTGGGTGGATTTTTTTTCCTTTTATGAAACTCGGTGTTGGAAATGTTCAAGCCATTTCACGATGGCCATTTCTACCATTTTTCTTCTCTTTCATTCTTCCCCAAATCATTTCTGTCCAAGATGAAAATCTGTCTTTGTATTTAGTTTACTGAGTTTTTTTTTCTTAATTTACTGAGTTCTTTTTTTTTCCCAAAGAGAGTACTGTAATGTTCTTTACATATAAATGCATAAATTCTACTCAGGCAATTCCCTTCTTGGTATTTGTGGGGTAACACTGATGAGTATTCGTGGAGTAATAATTACTATAATAATGATTTCCCTTCATTTAAGATTTAGTAAGTCCATGCACTTTCAATTAACTCTAAAATAATCCTATGAGATAAGTATTATTTTGCCCATTTTACACCTTAGCGATGGTACCCACTCTGTTCAAGCGTCGACGTCTAGTTTTGCCGGGCACAGACTGCTGGTGCATCCTCCCAAGCCGGGGTATCCTGACACCTCCCCAGTGGCTTTCGTAAAGAACAGTGCATTTTCTGGCAACTATTCCCAAGCATGGTGCCTGCCAGTCACAGGAGGTTTCCTAACTTCTCAGTATCATCGTGTGCTATCAGCCTTGGTATCTGGGTGTCCTTGGACTCCCTCCACCACATGGTCTCCATAAACAGTTCCTGGCATATCCCTCCCTCCATACTTCCTGCCCACTGGGACTGCTTGTCCATGAACTCTCACATTCAACAGCATGTCCTCGAGCAGGAGGTTCTAAAAGTCACAGGTCCACACACGTCCCTGGCACATGTCCTCTGAGAGTCAGCTTTACTCCAGGTTGGGGGATTTTTACCAGTTAAGTAATTTTAACAATTAATTTAAAATTTAAAGCATGTGCATAGTAAAACATTTTATAGAGTACAATAGTGCGTAACATTTACATATATTTTAAAATAATACAATCTTAGAGGAGAATGTGTCTCTAGACACTGGTGATAAACATGTACTCCTGAGCCTCTCAGCAGGTCTTTGCTGGAAAACACTGAGAGATTCTGGACTATGAGATTTATTGATGCATATTTACAGTAGCCATGTGGGGTTTAGAGTCAAACATGCAGGGGGTCTCTGAACCCCACCTAATAGGAGCTTCTGACTTAATAGATGGTGGATGTACCATGTTGAGAGCCCAAACCAAAACTCTTAGAAACAACTTTGTAATTCCCCATGACAGAAAGCTGTGTTCAGAGGAATGTCGTTTTAGGGGGTAAGAAAGGGAAAGTCCTTTCTTTTCTGAAAGGACTTCCATCACATGCTCCCAAAGACGGTGTTACAGGGAGATCATAGCCGAAGCGAGGGCACAGTACTTACTTATTGAATTTATCACCGGGAAGACATGGCTACCATATACAAGTGAGACATACGGACACAGGTAAGGGATACATCCACAAGTGAGAGTGGACAGAAGGATGCATTCATTCATTCATTCATTCACTCATTCATTCCACAGATTTACTGACGGCCTACCACATGCTAGGCGGTCCACTAAGCGTGAATGAGTATCCCGCTGAACCATCTTTCAGTAGTTCATGCCACAGTTTTGCTCTGGGGTGGGAATACCTCCTGTCGCTAAATGTCAGAAAACTCTTCATCTGCTTCTAGTCCTCAGCACCTCCTTGGGAGACAGAGACCTTTTAACAGCTCGGGCTTCATTATTTGCCTCATTCAGCCAGTGAGGTTTCTTAGTGCTAAATTGGGCACAAAATATCAAAAGAAAGAGCTTTGTGCTGTCCGCGCTGACATGTCACCTTGTTATTTGTGTTTGAACTTGCATTGAGAGTGTGCGCAAAAGCAAAGCGATGACGCCCACTTCTGAAATAAAGTCACCTTTACGTGTACATAAACCGGAAAAGCCCATTGTTAAAATCTTTCATCATTAAAAAGCACTAATTGAGGGCTTAATTTTCGGGAATCTTATCCTCCCTATTGCTAGAGAAAGCCTCCCTCTTCTATGTGTTTACATTCCGAGGGAGACAAAACTGAGGCAGATAGACGCCAACAGGAAATAGACACAACTAAGTAACAAACACTGGACTAACACGAACAGATAAGAATAAATATTGCCTTTGTATAAAAGCCAAGAGTGTAGTGCATTCTGTCACATTTTTACAGAAGAGAACTTGTTTCCCCAGACAGAGAGCCATCGTCGTGTCCCTGTCTCCCCGGACTCTGCAGGGATTGGAAGTCCCCGAGGAAGTTTAACGTGACCTGAGAATATACCATTTTGGAAAGGTTGGAAGGTGTGACGGGCTTCTGGACCTTTGTGGGGAAGTTCGGAGAAAGGGGGCAGATAAGCCGGCTGAGAGGAGGGAGGACTGTGACTTTTATCTTTGGACAGATGGCTCCTTCTGAGAGCGGGGACCAGAGCTGTCACTTGGCAAAGTCCCATCCATCCCCAGGTTCTCTGAATGAGCTTTCTAAAGTCTATCTTTTGTTACGGAGGCCAAGTTCACTGCCCTTGTATCTCCATTGCTCTGCCTTGGTGGGAAGAGATGATTAGGAATAGCTGATTCGCACGTCCCGAGAGAGAGAGAACTGTGCAGAAAAGTTTGCTGCATCCAAACGCTGTGATGTCCACACAGCAAGCAACACATATGGGCTTCAGGAAACATCTAAATAGTTGGTGGCTCCTGTGCGGAGCACAACACACTTGTATTTAGCATCAGGAAGACTTGGCAAGAGACGAGAGTGTGTGCGTGTGAATATGTGTGAGTATATGGGGGTGTCTGTATGTGTGATGTGAGTTTGCGTGTGAGTGTGTGTGGGAAGCTATGTGTGTATGACTTTCATGTGTAAGAGCATGTGAGTGAGTGTATGTCAACGTGCCAGTTTGTGGAAGTGAGTGTCTGCGAGTGTGAGAGCAAGTGTGGGTGTGCGCTGCACAAACATGTGCACAAGCATCTGAGGGCTCGTGGAGAACAGGACCCTGGATTCCAGCTGGTGATATGGGCAGCATTTCCTGAAATTGCTTCTGACTCATGAACACTCTAAGACCAGCTAAAATAATACAAAAACAATTCAAATATGCAGAAACTTGGGTTTGCTTTCCTTTGGTTCGTTTACATAAGGGAAGCTGTTCTTGAAAAAGAAACTTATCTGGAGGTTTCCTGAACCCAGTAGGGGCACAGCCTCTGTCCTGACTTGGTGTGACCTTTTGATCACCTCCACTGCTGGGCTGTGTCAGGATGTGTATGTCAGCTGCAGTCGCAACCGATTTTGCTCAGAGCTCAAGGTCACAGAGCCATTGGCCTGATCTCACGGCGCTTTGCGTGCCATGGCATGAGCATCTGACAGAAAGCCTGGGAAGCTAGGAGTCAGAAGAGCTCGTGTGACTGTGGGAAGGTCAGTTGAGTTCTTGGAGCTCTGCCCTTTCCCTGGCCAGCCCAGGATCCATGCCATCTTCCCAACCTGCCTTGGAAACTCACACGAGAAAGACGAGCTGAAGGTAGAAGGGCATCTTCAAAAGCCCTAACCCTGTTATTTGATGATTACATTTGGACATAAAGCAGCAAAGTCAGAGGCTCTGAGAGTTGGTCCCCGTGGCCTCTGGTGGCCAGTGTGTATTTCCTTAGGTTTCCATTATTCCTTGTCCTGCAGCCCCCTACAATGGGAGTAAGAAAAGGACTCTCTTTTTTGTCCTCAGCCAAGGATATGTTTTTTTAATTGGTTTTAGAGAGAGAGGAAGGGGCGGGGAGAGAGAGGAACATTGATTGGTTGCCATCTCCACGTGCCCCAACTGGGGACAGAACCCACGACCTTTTGGTGTATGGGACCATGCTCCTACCAACTGAGCCACCCAGCCAGGGTGCAATACTTCTTCCATTGACTGTCTCAATTCATCAGTTCAGAATAAATCTTTATGTTCCTCTCTGTCTAAAAAAACTTTTATTTTGCACTTCTCTTTGCTCCTATCTTAGCCTTCACCCCTCCCGCAGGGAATAATAACCTGTCCCACAAACATCTGGGGATCTTCTCCCTTCTTTCACCTGGGAGGCAACCTGCCGGGACTTGCAGCACAGGCCAGACCCCTGCTGGAGTCACACCGCCCCCATCCCACAGACTCTGCAGCTTTCTTGCTAGGGGGAAAAGAGAGGTCGGCCTGCACCGCGGGCAGAGCAGGGCAGAGAGAAGCTTCGCCACGCCGATTTAGGGTTCCTTTGTCACCTCACTACTCTCTTTCTTGCATCTCAGTGGCGGCCCTCCCTGCCTCCGGAACATTCCTTCTATTCCGTGAGCATTCATGGAGTACCTCTCTGGGCCAGTCAGTGTGTGAAGCATGAGATGATGCAAGCAGCAAGCAAGACACAGGCCCTGCCCTCGGGGGGCTACAAACAGGGAAAGAAGACCTTAAGTCAGTAACAGAATGGGTTATGGGGGTTACAGGGGCGACTATGAGCATGAAACACAGGGTTTAATGTTTTCTAGGGGTCAGGGAACCCACCTTTGGGGAGATGGGCTCCAGGTGAATTTTGGCAGGCTTGGGACCTACCTTCTGTAAGGACAATTCCACAACACAGGAAATGCTCCCTACATACTTGCTTAAGGAATAAAGAGGAGTTAACAAAGGGGGCTGATTCTGGGCAGAACATCCCAGGAAGCGGGCGTTTCACATCTGATGGGGGTGGAGCCTCCACAGCGAAGTGGAAGAGTCTTCAAGGCTGCACTGAAGACAGCGAAGGGAGTCATGCGTAGGAACCAAAGCTGCACAGGGAGGCGGAGAGCAGCTTGGGGCGGGGAGGGGGTTGGAACCTTGGTAAGGAGTTGGGTTTATTATGGAGTCATGAGGACCCGATAAAAGCTCTGAGGTGCCACGATGCTTAGACAGGTGCTGCACCCATCGAAGTGGTTCTTCTCAAACTCATACGTGCAATTGAAGCACTTGGGTATCTTCTTAAAACGCAGACTGATCGAGCAGGTGCAGCCTGGGCTCTGCACCAGCTCCAAGTACTTTGGTACACTAACCAGTTAATTCTAGGGACTGGCATGGATCTCCATTCTAAGGTACCTAACCTAAGGCACTCCCTTTTCCTACGAGGAAACAGTCTGTCACAGGGAAGTCATCAGCTTATGGTGACCCAGTTTAACAGCAGCAGTGGTGGCTTTAGACCCTAGGTTTCCTTGAATAGCAGTGAAAAATTCCATCTGTTTTACTAAACTACATCCGTTTTTCACATGGCCTTTCTCTTACTGTGCCCCATCAGGACACGGAGGGAGGCTGGTCGTGCCTAGACACAGGCCATCAGCCCATATGGGGAGGATTCTGGATGCCATCCAAGTCCTAGAGGATTAACTGTGGGGCTCTGTGGCCTTGGAGCTGGGCCAGGCCAGAAAGTTTCTCAAGCCCGGATTAGCTGCAGCCGCGATGCGCTCATGGTAACTGTGGCGTGCTCCTTCTCTTTCTGGATTTTAATGAGTTCTGGCAGTTTGCCCATCAGGTGCTGTCTTCCTGGTGACCAGATTAAATGACCAATGCTCCTAACCACCAGGGTTGGTCCTAGGAAAGCCTGCAGAGCTGGCAGATCACCTGGGTGGTGTCACTGTAGGAAGCTACAGAAAATTCCTCCCACTGAAAAACAGCCCTCTGTCGTATGTCTTTTTTGACTACAGTTCCATCACCAGTTAGTCATTCTTTATATTAAGCACTGTCTCATTGTCCTTTTTAAAAACCTGAAGGTAACTACTAAGTAATTAACATCTTAGTAAAAACTAGGCCCTCAGCTCTTCCCCAGACTAGGAAAGGTGTCTTGGCTCACAAATGCCCCTAAGGTGGGAATGAGGATTAGGGGAAAGCAAACAAAGAAGAGACAGGAGACACCACCGACAAAACTTGCTAACTTCACTGTCTTGTTCAGGGCCAACTCTGATTCTGACCTCCAGATGCTTCCTATTTTTTGTGGCTCTCAATCAAAGTTGGTGGTGATGTAAGGAACTGGAGGAAAACCAGGATTTCAGACGCTGGGTGGAGTTTACAGTAAAGATATGAGTAATACCTGATACTTGCATGTGTCTCTCCATCCCACAGACACTATGATCCTCCTAAAAATCACATATGCCATCTCTAGGGCAGGGCAGATGTGTTAAAGGTCAATGACAAAACATGTAAGATTTTTAAAAATGAAGAATGTCCTTTGGTTAAATGATATCCACCGCCATCCTTTGAAATGGTGCCCGGCCACTTCAAAGCTTTGTCACATGTATGTCTTCACCTTAACTATTATCCTGTCAGGAAGGAAGGTACATACATTACTCATGGCAAAAGGTCCCCAAAGGACTTGTTTAAAAATGCGCATTTCTGAGCTTCACAGTGGACATTCCCATCCAGTGGATTTAGGGTGTGGCCTTTGCATCTGAATTTCAGCAGCACGTAGCAGGCGAGTGGGCTAGCCTTTGAGAAATGCAGATTACTTCATAAAAGTGTTGGTGCGCACGCAGATAGCTGGATTTTGATCTTTGAGAGGGTAAGAGCTGCCTCTCCTTCATACTGGCATCCCTCTCAGTGCCCAGCACAGTGCTTTGCACGTATTTTATGAACAAGTGTTTGCACAATTTTAGTGGTCAGGGAAATAGTCAGAGAAGTGACAAGTAGCCATTTGTCATCTGAGCAGGGCCTCTTTAAATGAACAGGACTTCAGGAGACATGGTCAGAGGTGAAAGGTGTTCCGGAAGGAAGAAATAAAGGCAAAGTCATGAATACGGGGTTTTCCGGGTATTGGACAGACATCTTATTATTTGATTGGAGCATAGAGTATAGATGTATCAGGAAGAACTGGGAGATAGGATTACAATAATAAGGGAAGATCGTATTGTATTGCGAAGGAGTTTGAATTTAGGGATTTGTGCAGTTTAGAAGCAATAGGGAAATGCTGAATTCCACGTCTTCCTGTATTTGGAGTATGAAGTAGGCTAATGCAACGTCAGATGGGATTTATTTCCACACTGCTGAACCACCCTCTTACCAGAACAGTGCGATTTGGAAGGCTTCTGTGTAAACTTCCAACAACTTTGAAAGTTGTGACATTGCTCAAACTGCATCTCCTTGGGAAATTGCTAATCCCCACGTTTCAGGTTCAATAGAACCTGAAAACACTGGGTTCTAAATCGTTATCTCTAGCCCACCCTCTCTGGAGCTTAGGTTCCAGATGCTGTCTGAGCACCTCCATCCAGCTGTCCAATGGGTACCTCACCTCTAATATTCTTCGGTGCAGACCCAGTATTTCCCCTTAACCCTCTTTTTGGACTGCTCATCTCGTCTTAGGGTATTCACCTACTCACCTAAATCAGAAACTGGAGTCATCTTTCTCCCTCATACATCTTAATAAAGAGCCCTGGGGATTCCACTCTGCAGCTCGTGCCCCTGTCCGACCCTTGGGATGTTGGCTATAGGAATAATAATTTTGCTTTTCTTTTTAACATTTCCATATGCACAATTTCTCCCAATTCAGCCACCTATGAGCATCCATCTCTAGGGTGGTAGTGGGCAGGGAAGTTCTATTACAATAGAAAAATGGAGGATCAGTATTCAGTATTTGACTACAGAAATCAGATTTCTGGGTTCCTAATAAGATTAGTCTTCAAAGAAGGACTTTATTGAGAGAATTTCCCCCCAAATTCCTTCAAATGCCAGTAACATATCAAGAGCCAGCCTTTGGAGAATAAATATTGAATTTCCTGTAAGTTAAGTCTGGAGAGGTCTCAGGACCCATATCCTCAAGGAAGTCCCTTACTTCCATGACAGGAGAGAAATCCCAGCCCCTGTGGTCCAGTGAGCAGGGAAAAGAGGAAGAGGGCCTGAGAGGGAGAACAGACCCGTGTGTCTTGCCTTCACTCTGCAGCGAGCTGAAGCCCCAGACGATGGTGTCGGTAGGGAAATGAAGGGCACAGCATAAAGCACACAGGGCTGTGCCAACGCCTTGCTTTTAGCTCTGGAAGAAGCCAGCTACCCCGGATAGCTCTACACTGGCACGGGGAAGCCACAGCTGAGTAATAATGGCCCTGTAATGTAGCGGGCAAGGAACGTGTCTGTGGGATAGCTCCTGAGCCTCCCACACGCCTGTGTGACATGGAGTGATCTAAAATGTTGTGGATGCGACAGAGGGTAGGGCACATGCAGAGTCAGCAGGGCGGAAAGACGGGCTATGACTGAGACTTTGAGGGGCAGCAGTGGCCACAAGAGTCAAGGTGAGGTGGTCAGATGGGAACACCTCCAGGCTCTGAGCCAGCTAAGCAGAACGGGTGCACGTGGGCAGACAGCAGCAGGGATAGGCAACGGTGTCCAATGCTCAGGGGGTAAAGAACGCCGGAGGGCCCGGCGCTCAGAGCAAGACCTGCCAGCACTGACCCACAGGCATCACACTGTGAACCCGGAGAGAGAAAGCCCCTACTAAGAAGGGCTGGCTCCTGGTGGCTAGCCGGGCTAAAATACAACACAATAAAATAAAATAGAGCCTAGCAGCCATTTCTGCACAGGGGCTTCTCATGCAAACTGCCCTGCACAAAGAAGCCTCTGCAGTAAAACGCCTGACTCTGCACTACCCTGCCTGCCTGCGCTGCGCTCCTGCCCGCTGAGCCAGCCCTTTTAAAGGAATTCCTGGAATCCTACTTCAGCCAGTAGGACTGAGGCTTTCCCCATCCAATCAGAGCTGTGCAGCTCTGACAAATCAGACTGGCTCTGTCCCAACCAATCGGAACAGTGCCTTTGGACCACTCAAACTCATTTGCATGAAGCAATTAGGGAGCGGGACAGTACTTCTGTCCATTTAAGCCAGCTTTTCTCTGGCTCAGGAGGTGGGGGGCACACTTTCCACTAAAGACTGTAGACTGCATTTCCTGCCTTAGAACTGAAACAAAGAGGATGCCTTGCAGGAGCAGAGCGGGGCAGAGCAGGCTGGACCAGTGCGGAGCGGAACAGAGCTGCCCAGGTGAAGAGAGGCCTGGCCCTGGGGCAGCGTCACAGCCTCGCCGTCACACTGTATCGCAATTAAGCCGTTCGAGGGCCTTGCTGTTTTCACGGCCAGGCTGTATCGTTATTTGCCCTCAATAGTTTCCTTCACCACAAAATTGGGGGTTCTTGTTGGCGTTGTGTTGGCGCCGACCATCGGCTGACAAAAGGTATGAAGACCTGATACTCGCTACGCGTGAATAACCTTGAAACCATTATGTTAAGGAAGGCAGTCATTAAGAGATACATTTCCACTTTCGTACCTTAGGATGGATATGATAGATGCCTGGAAGAGACATTCCTTCGAGCTCACTGTCTACGATGAGAATATTGCTGCAGATATTATTACTTAACATTATACATAGCCTTGCTGTGAGGACTCAGGAGAACTGGGGTTTGGCTGCAGATTCTGGAATAGTTGTTCTCCTGAACAAGTGATTTACTTTTATCTTGTACGCACTGTGATGTGTATAAAGGGTTCGTCCCTACCGGTGCTGACTGCTAAACAGATGAGAGCCGGCTGGCTTCGTGGCCCTTCCCTTGCCTTTCCCTTCTCATTATTCTCACATACGCACGCGCACACACACACAATGTGCTAATCTCGTGCCTGGCTCCACTTTAAGTCCCTCGTCTACTCTTATTTTCTCCATCATCTCCTTCTATTTTTCTATCTTGCCGTATTTTATGTATATTTACGTAAAAATTCTGCTGTGGAACAAACAGAATAAATCGCAAACCACTAGAACATCTCTTGAATCAGCCCCCTGGCTCATGTCTTCCTGTGTCCCGTTTGCATTACTGTCATTGGGCTTCCAAGTGTCCCCCAGATTCGTGTCTCATTCCTGTACATTCACTCTCCACACTTCTGCTAAAAAGATTTTTTTAAAAATTCCCTCTGCTCATAAACCTTCAGTGTTACCCCTCCCTTTTAAAATGAGGTCCCAGTCTCTTAGGCGTGTGCCTCTGCCTCTTTTAGCATCTGACCCTGGCCTCAGTCCTCCATCAACTCTGGGTCCTCTGACACGCCGAGCCCCTTCCCGCCCCCCGGTTTTTGTGCTTCTCCCTTCTCTTGGCCTTTGTACGAAGCTAGTCTCTGCCTGGATGCTCGTGCCCTCCTGTTCCGTCTGAGGAAACCTTGCTCACCCAGGTGCCCCCACGCCGGGGAGCCCTTCTCAGAACCTGCGCCCTGAGTCCCATGGAGTTGCTTCTGCTTTTGTAAAATCACCCTTGTGGTCAGTGGGCTCCACAGGGTAGGAGCATTCTCTTCTTCCTCTTCGTGTCGTTAGTCTTTCGGCCTGAGTTTGGTTCCTGGTGATGACTGCTGAATTAATCTGAGTATGTTAGAGCTGATGGCTTATAAATAATACTGCCTTTTCCTCCTTCACCAAATTTGCAATGCCGGACACTGATGCCAAAAATCAAAAGCAGAGATCAGAATGTCAGCTTTATTGCCGATAAAGTGAGAGCACGCAGCGTAGACAAGGGGTCAAACCAAGTTTCCTAGAGCTGTGCCCCCAGGTTGTGGGTTGGACTGTGTCGGGGGGGTCAGCTTGGATTTACAGAGCGGACCTGTTTACCCAGAATTACCTCCTCACAGTCCTCAAGGAGGAGACAAGCCCCAGACTTAATCTGCAAAGCGAACCTGGTTCTGACCAGGGAAGCCAGAGCTGGGTGCAAGACAGCCGCTCTCTGGGCAAACAGGTCTCCAGGGAGATACTCAGGGGGCCTGAGCCACTCACTGCAGCTCCTTATCTCCAGGTAAGTCACTCCTCCATAAGGTGCGAGAAGACGGAGAGAGAGGTTATTCTTCTCGATAGCTTCAGTGGGTAAAGCTCCCATATCGGGGCCAAGAGAGTAGGACTAAGGGAGGGAGCGTGTTAGTCAGGCTCGTATCCATGAGACAAAGCGCTCCTTGCTGATTCGGCCACAGGTCATTATTGGGAGGCACTGAGCATTGCTATTAATCTTTCTGGGTGGAAAAATGGTATAATGGTTATGGTTATGTTAAAAAATAGTCTTTATCAGTTAGCAATGCACACTGAGATATTTATGAGTGAAATAATATGATATCTTGGGTTTACTTTAAAATATTTCAGCCAAAACAAAAACAAGAAGTGAGGGGAAAAGGCAGAAACAGGTGAAAAAAACCGGCTAAATATTGATAATTGTTGAACTGGATGATAGGTACTCAAGGGTTTATGATGCCATTTCCTTCAATTTTCCGTATGCTTGAAAATATCTATAAGACATTTTTTATATAAAGAGGTAGTGAGTGCTTTAGGCAACCTCTGAGCTGTCTACAAAGCCAAACTGGCTGGGGAGAGGCAGCCAGGAGTGACAGGCCACGCCATCCACAGAACCGAAGGTGCTACTGCCACCCAAGGCTCACAGCAGGGATAGGAAAGCCATGTATGGATACTATCTTTGTGTCCCCTACCATTGCTGTGTCCAAAAACCAGATGTAGCGGTCACCTCTACCCTCCTGTAGCCAGAATGTGTCTTGTTCAGATACGAGCTTCTGGAGCAAAGTCTGGGCAGAAGCATCCGAATGGCTCTGCCTGGGTCACCGGGCCTTAGTCCCCTGCCCTCAGCTTGGGAAGCAAGCACCCGGCGGCCCTGCGGCCCTCGTGGGAGGTGGGCTCTGCCCCCGGCAATGCGGAGGAGATTTCCTCCAGGTCAGGAGGGGATTCAGATCATACTTTAAGAGAGGGATAAATATGCCCTGCAAGGAGAAAATGGTTCTCCCAGCATTCTGAAGTATGTTTACATTTTTATTAGGTTTTCACTGGAGCTTCTACAGCTGTCAGCACCTGTGTAGCATTTTGCAAATGCTTTTAAACACAAGCTTATATGATCCTAATAATCTTTTCTTGGGGGGAGGGCGAAATTTTTATGAGTTTATTTGAGTCAAACTGATGATATGGCAGGGAGCAAGATCTCAAATGCTCCCGATCCTAATCATCTTATGTTTATAGTTCACAAGGTGATCTCACGCTATTCTCCACAACAACTTTGACCCAGAATCATCCCATATTACAATGAGAAAATTTTGGAAAAGCGGGATGAAGTGACTCACTTAGCCACGTTCCCAGAGCTCTGAAATGGTGACCTCAAACTGCAAACCCAGAGACGCCTGCTCTGAGACCGGCCCGCGTCCTTTCCGCTGTGAGACCGCCAAGCTTTTAGTCGCGACTTCCAGTCCAATTTTGAGCATGCATTCTTTATCTCAATCTGATCAACAACCGAAAATTTGTCAGTTTTTGTCCTCCTTTGGCAACTTTTTGGGATAGTTTTCTCAATCTTTTGAGGACTGTCACGAGCACACACAAGAATATCAAAAAACCTGTGAGCAGTTAAGAGTTTCAGACAGAGCTATAAACTTGATATCCTGTTACCTTTAGGCACCATAGAATAACCTGTCTCAAGTTCACTGTCAACGAGGTGGTGGCTCCAACAGAGGACTGATGAGTTAACTCTCAAAGAATCCGAAATATGAAACAGGGTTAGAGGCAGTTAAGCCTGGAAAGCAGGTTGGTGATACAGAATATACCGCTGAGCCCCAAATATCAGGGTCAGCTGAGATAACTGTCTGGGATCCACCGCAGCCCCCCCAAGAATTGTTTACGCAAGGGCACCTGGAAAAGGATGGGGAGCTGCGAAGTGTCAAGGAGGAGCTGCTGTTCCGAATGCAAGTAACTAGCCTCAGCACATTCCAAGGGAGAAACTGGAAAGAAAAGTATGACGCGATGTCAGAAGAAGGCTCAGGCCCAGCAAGCTCTCCCCTGCTGCTTAATACAGGAAATATCTCCCAAACATCTCAGCTAATCCTCCACCAATACAATGAGAAATGAGCTCCTCTGGCAGCCAAGCGGTTATTAAGCAAGGACAAAAAAATATTCCCGCCCATAGCAACGGAGCCAAAGATAACAGCAGGGAATAGAGAAGCAGCAGAGACAAGGCGGATACAAAACATTGGATCCTGGAGCCCCCCAAGGCGACTGACGTGTGAGAAAATAACGGGCCTCATCTTGCCCAAGAAGCTAAGCAACATCTTGTAAACTGCAGGAGTTAATGTATCGCCAGAGTCAAACTGAACTCCGCTTCACAAAAGAGGAATAGGTTGTAGAAATGACAGGCAGGGCTGCAATGGGGCTGCCTCTTGAGGCTTTCAGATCTGGTAACTGGCCTGTTGATGAGACAAACACAGGAGGCAGAAGGATGCAGGCAGCATTCCCATTGGCAAGAACACATAGATTTATACCAGTCGGTGTGGCTCAGTTGGTTGGAGTGTTGTCCCATGCACCAAAAAGTCATGGGTTCAATTCCTAGCCAGGGCACATATATACCAAGGTTGTGGGTCGGTCCCCAGGTGGGACATGTGTGGGAGGCAGCCAATCATCGTTTCTCACTCACATCAATATTTCTCTTTCTCTCTTCCTCCATCCCCTCTCTCTCTGGAATCAATAAATATATATTTTTAAAAACATGGGTTTAGGCTCATTCTGTGCACAGATAATGATTTCATGTACCGGGAGACTGGCTTCCCAGTAAACATTCCTCCAAAATGTCCCTTTCCTACCAGAGTGCTCATTTTCCCAATGGTCTTCCAGGTTCTTTCTTCACACTGGGGGGACCCCCTCCTAGACAGACGATCTCTCAGCAACACCTCGTAGCTACCATTCGCCTCCATCCAAGGGAGCTGTTCCATTTGTCTTCAGTAGGAAGCTGGTTCCTCCTTCAGGGTTTTGCAGGGAGCAGCATCAACCAATGAGACTGGGCGCCAGGGCACAGAGCCCAGGGCAAGATAAACTAGAGAAAAGTCATTTTCTATAAACTTTTACTACTTTAAAAGCATTTATTTTATTTGTTCTTCGCAACAAACTTGTTAGAGAGCCTTAGAATCTTGCCACTGAACGGACCTTTAGAGATCATCCAACAGGTTTATTTAACAAGAGGAAAACTGAGGCCGAGAGTTTTAAATTACTTGTTCAAGATGAGACCTGTTCCCCTGCCTTCTGGGTAAGTGTTCTGTTCATTAATCATCTTGCCTAGTCCCCTCCTTGAGCTGGGAAATGCATACACTAGACTATACTGTTTTAGAGTTCTTTTAGGAAGAAAATGAAAAATATTTCCTATCTCGACAATCTGTCGCAATTTGTTAGCTTCACTGGTCCACAGCACAATTATCCAAGTTCCTTTAATTCATCCTTGTATTTTTTTAAAATTTAAAACAGAAGCCACGTATTCCATATGGAGGTGAACTGTCTCCTGGCTCCGCCGATTCAAATCCACCTGCTCCCTTCCGTTAGGAACACCCTCCCCTCTCCTTCCCTTTCCTCCTTCTCCTCAGATAGGATTGTATGAAGTTATAGCAACCGTTGGTCATTTGCTGTACACCACAAATGACTGCCCTCGACAATCTGACTGTGCTCCTGCTCTCCCAGTGGAGAACGCCCAATCTGCTTTGGCGCCTCTTAAAGATCACAGTGGGGTCTTCCACCCGCATGGTAAAGAAAGTAGCCTCCGGAGTCCGATGGTTCTCAACTGTGAGCAAATGACATGACCTTTTTAGGCCTCCGTTTCCTCATCCATAAAACAGGAGTCAAAACAATGCCTATCTCAAGGATGATGAAGGGTAAGAGGAGATTTAAGGTGACGATCCACTTACAGAGTTTTGGAAGAGCACTTGGCACAGAGTAAATGCTAACTGTCATTGCTTCCGTGACTACTGAATTCAAAAACTACAGGGGGAAATGGGGAGATTAAAGTCCTGCCAGTGGCCTGACCCACTCTTATCTGTAATCACGTTGGCTTATCTCCAGATTTCGAATTGTGAGGGGCAGTTCTACAAACCTTCAGCCAGTTGCTTCTCTCAAACTCCAATCTGAGTCTCGTGTGCATGAAAAAAATATTGCTCTCCCTTATCTAAGTGCTGTGAGCTGCCAGATTTCTCTTCTTATCAATACCAATATGTAGAATATCCTGACCCCTTTGAGGCAACTGGGGGAACTTGTACATAGACTGGATAACTAACAATAAGGAATTACTGTTGACTGGATACATTCATAGTATTTTGATTGGGCCATTAAAAAGCCTTATTTCTTAAAGATATGCACTGAAGTACTTATGAGAGAATTACGTGAGCCACATGCTTTAAAAATACCCCAGAAAAGAAACGGGGGGTGGGGAGGGTGGGTATGAAACAAAAATGGCAGGACATTAATAAATGTTGAAGTCGGGTTCATTATACCAGGTTCATTACTCATGTATGTTTGAAAATTTCCATAATAAAAAGTTAAATAAAAAATACAGAATGTCCTGAACCTTCTTAAATATAAGTTTAACCAAGAGCTCCACTAACATTTTCAAAAGGAAAACACACACACACAATAATTGAGCAAACTAGTTCACATTTCTTATAGTCACAATTATTGGTCGCCAGAGCTTAAAAAGCACCCCAGCCTTACCTTGGTTTGACTGAATAAATGATGGTCAGTCAGCAACTTCTAACCCATGGCAGGTCTGGCTTGTGGATAAGAATTCAGCTTCTCCAGGAACCGCTTCAGCTGCTTTCTAACTGAGGACTGGCAGCCACTTCCTCTGGACCCCGCCTCTCAGGTGCACCCTGTACTGGTCCCTTAGGTGAGGACACTTCGCGTCTGTCTCTGGGCTTTGAGCCAGCCTATCCTTCTCCTTCTCTCCTGGAGTTCTCCATGGCTCCCGATTCGTTCTACCATTGCTTTGATCCTGTCCTGTCTGCCTATTCTATTTCTGTGCAGCTTTTGTTTGGCTGAAGCATGTACACCAGCCAGGAATTAACTCTGGTTCTACCCTTCCCTAGAGCCGTAGTCTTCATCCGTCACTGCTAACATGGCAGTCGGGCCTGGCCTCTATGACAGCCACCTCTTGCTGAAGGGTCAGCCTGGCTTACATCACCTCCTTTTAAACCTTGAGCTCCCTCTAGGACCACCCATTGGGTTCCCTTTCCCGTGATCTAATTTGTTGGAAGCTAATATACCAGGACCTCATTTGCTGAACAGACATGATTGACAGCTCCTTTGCTCAATAACTGATCACATCGCTTTGTTTCAGCTTTTCAGCTCTACCCACTTCCGCAAGTTCCCTTTGTTGACTCATTACTCTGGAGGTTTTAAGAATCTTCCGGAATTCTAACATCGGTTTACAGATTCACACATATTATGTACATGCTATATTTTCCACGTATAAGAGATGGAAAAAACCATCAATTTCACCTAAAGAAAATGAGACTTATTCCTTGTAGCTTGGTCAAACACTTGGTTAAACAAGAGAGGTGATTTATTTGCTCCTTCTGTGGTTGCTGAGGTGATGAACAGGAAATGTTACTGACTTAGGTAATCCCAATCAATTACTTGCTGCTGGTTGTAACCAGTTTGTAGAAAAAGCAATGGGCAAGGCTCCGAATATTGTTCAGGTCATGGAGTTTGTAGAAAGAAATAATTGTGTTATGGCCAAAGAGATGGAGATATTTAGCCCGCGGGGGCTCTGCCCCCTCCAAGGCCGACACAGTTGCCCTGATTGCTGAGGGAGTAACTAGCTCGGCATATCCTTAGCACATCGTGCTCAGCCCCAGGCGTGGGAGAGCCAGGCCTGAGGTTTCCAGCAGAAATAACTTAATTTTGTATTTACCCCATTGCCCATCAGACCGCCTTGATTCAAGCTCCTTTCTCCAAGCCGGAGGAAGTTTTGGCAGATCGCTTTTATTTCCCAGGTACTTTCAAGCATAGTCTCTTTTTTAAATATGATTTCAATCAAAATGCATTCTCTCACCCATGGCAAAGCCCTTCTTCCCCACAGCTGGCTCAGAAACCTGTGGGCTGTTTCTCTCCTGGTCTCACCTTTCCCTCCCTTCGCTCCTGCTGCTGCGGATGGCTCCGCCTGAGTTTGGGTGAGGGGGAAGAAGGAGAGGTGCGATGCGGGTGCTTTCGGCTGGTGCTGCTGACACTTGGGGTCGGCGCCTTCTGTGTGGCAGGCATCCCCACGTGGACTCTCCCTCCCCGGCGGCGGCGGCGCGCCCCCCCACACTTTCCACCGAGTCACCTCATCTGGCAGTCATCCTCCTTTTTCTTGAGCCTCCATACCTCAGTGCACACCCCTCAGCCAAGGGGAAAACTTAGTCATGCTCCCCGCCCTTGGCGGAAATGCAACGTGCTCCCTTAACATTTCCTTCCCTTTGTCTTTATGTCGCAGGGAGCACGAGCCCACCTTTCACCTTTTGACTTGTCTGCGTGAGACATAGAGTCCAGAGAGAAAGAGAGAGAGACACCAGTCTTTGGATCCAGGGACAGAGGACTAGTTTTTCCAAAATCGTTCCAGGCTGCACTCCAGTCCCTGGGAGCTCTGGGTGTTTCCCATTGTCAAAAGCCCTCAGCTGACCAGCAGCTCATCTGGCCCACAAGTCAAGATGAAGAGGAGAAAACGGGGCGGGAAGGTAGGTTACTGATAAAAGGCCTCAGTGCGATATTTATTATTTCCATTTTAAGAATGAAACCAAGCTTTTAATTTTTTCAACCATTGGAAAGCTGTAATTAATACCCACTACAGTCTGTCATTGCAGAGATTATACTGCTGCGCCTGACATCACTGTCCAGCGTGTTTCAAAGCCAGTGAACCTCTCTCCGAGATGTTGAAGCGGCACCAAAGTCCGCACGGAACCTTAGCCAGAGTCCAGGGTTAGGCCTTTTACTGCGATGTGGGCCCTGGATGCTGTAACCTGTCTTGTAACACATCATCAGGGCCCCTCAAGATTCTCAAATGATTACATTTCAAATGCGAGAATTTTAATGCCTTCCAGGAAAACGCAGATGTTGTTCTTAGGCATACTCAGCAAATCCCGTGCAGTATGGAATGATCTGCACAAAAATGTTTGGGCGGTACGTTTCCTCAGAGGGCCAGCGGCCGCATTCCTCGCGTGTGAGTAAGGCTTTCTAGGTGGCACAGGGAGGTAATGCCCCACCTTCTCTCGCCCGATGCCCAGGTTTCTTCCGTTGGTGCTGCCCTCACAGCTGCTTGGACCACGTGGAATGGGCACCCACTATTCCTGAGGCAGAGCTGGGGCCAGAACCCAGGGCTTTGGAGGAGTGACACTTCCATGCTCCCCTGGGAGCTCCTGCGGTGGAACTGTTTTGAAAATGGTACAGACCCAGCCACCTAATGTATACAGAGATAGGAAACATATAAAGCAGAAAAGAAAAAAATCACAGACAAAAGTAAAAATCAGCCTCCTGCACCTCCACATCCAGAAAGGGGCGTATCCTTTCACCACATTTTGTACTGTTGGTGATGTCAGAGGGGAGTGCCCTCCCCGGGGCTGTTAGAAGGTCACGCAGATGGAATCGCATGGGATGGAACCCTGGGAGACTGGCTCCTTTCACTCAGCGTAATGTCTTTGAGACTCGTTTGATTTGCTGCATGTATCAGTATAGTTTATTCCTTCTCATTTCAGATAATGATGATGTAATTCACCATATTAGCAAGAAGAAAAAGCACCATATGATCATTTCCAAACAAGGTACAGAAAATCATATGAAAAATACAACATCCATTCCTGTTAAAAAAAATCCCACTAGAAATGGAAATGTTATTTCTATTAGAACTAGAAAGAGAAGGGAACTTCTAAGTTTGAAAAAGGGTACCTACAAGAAGCCTATAGCCAACATAATTCTTATTGCTGAAAGCCTGTGCTTTTATCCTAAGTTCAGCAATAAAGAAAGAGCAATCAAGGAAGAACTGACCTCACTATTCAAAACTGAACTGGAGGTTCTAGCCAATGCAATAATACAAGGAAAAGAATTGAAAGACATTCAGATTAGAAACGAAGGATCACAGCAACTTGTCTTTAGTCATACATAACATGATCATATACATAGAAGGTCCTAAAGGATTTGTAAACTGCCCCTGGAACCAACAAATGAGTTAAGCAAGACTGAGCACAAGGTTGATCTGTATATATGGGTATATGGGTATGTGTGCATATATGTACATATATTCACATGCCAGCAACACAAAATGAGACATTGAAGGAACAATAGCATTTACAATGCTTCAAAAATATGAAATACTTCAAAGTAATAAAATATCAAATAGTAAAATAAAAAGATATGCAAGACTTGTATACTGAAACTATAAAACATTGTGTGGGAATTATGTTCATGGCTCAAAAACTCAGTGTTTTAAAGATGTCAGTTCTTCCTTGTTTGATCCAAACATTCAGTCTAAGCCCGTTGAAAATCCTAATAGCCTTGCTTAGAAATTGACAAGCTTTTTCTAAAATTTACGGAAATGCCAGAGACCTGGACTAATCGCAACGTCTTTGAAAAAGAACGATCAAACTTTAGGATTTGTACTGTGAAAATCAAGACTCACTGTAAAGTCATAGTAATCAAGATAGTGTGGTATTGCATGAAGATAGAGAATTAGATTAATGGAATGGAAAAGAAGGTTCAGAAATGTTTTGATACATATTGTCATTGATATTTGACAAAGGAGCCTGAGTAACTCAGTGTTGAAAAGTTAATCTTTTCAACAAATAATGCTGGAACAAGTGACCCCCTGTGGCAGGCAGAATACTAAAGCTGTCTCTCCAGATTCTGCCCTCTGATTATTCAAACAGTAATATGGGTACAACTGCTGAATAAACTTTGCAGATGTAATTAAAGTTACAGACTTTAAATAGGGAGATTATCTGGGATCATCCACACGGGGCCAATCTAATCACTTGAGCCCTTAAAAGGAGAGACATTTTTCCGACTGGAATCAGATGGTGGAAGAAGAAGGCATTGATGAGAGGTCAGAGAGATTCAAAGTGTAAGAAGGGCTTGACCCACTGTTGCTATGAGGCAGCCATGATCTAGGACATTCAGGTGGCCTCTGGAAACTGAGGACAGCCTCCCAAGCCGGGAAGGAAATGGAGACCCCAGAACTACAACCACACAGAACTGAAATCTTTCAACATCTTGAGTGGTCATGGAAATAGATTTTCCCTTTGAGCCCCCCTTTTTCATGTTGGCCTTGTGAGGGGCTAAGCAGTGAACCAGCTAAACCAAGCCGTGGCTGAACTCTGACCTGTGGAAACTTGTGAGATAGCATGTGGTGTTGAAGTTCCAGCAGCAACAGAACTGATACGGGTTCTGCGCAAAAAAAAAGTGATCTTTGATCCTAACCTCACACTATATATATATATAAAAAAAACCCTCAAAATGGGTAATAGATCTAAATGTAAAAGCTAAAACTTTAAAACTTTTCAAAGAAATCATTCGATTTGGTTTTAGCAATGATTTCTTAAATAAAACATAAAGCCCATACATCTTTAAAACAAAAATCAATAAGTTGACCTTCATCAAAATTAACTTTTGCTCTTTGAAAATACTGTCGTTAAGTGAAAAAAAAAAAGCCATAGACAGAGAGAAAATATTTGTAGTCCATAGCTCTAATGTGTGCAGAACATGGAAAAGTCCCTCACAGCTCAGTAACAGGACAAAAGAGACACTTCACACACACACACACACAACTTGCAAATAAGCACAGGAAAATAAGCTCAAGACACCGTTAGGCATGAGGGAAATGCAAGGAAAACCGGTTTGGGATATAGCTGCAGATCCACTAGAGTGACTGAGTCACAAGCGCTGGTGAAGATAATTATTGGAACTGACATACATTACTGGTGGGAATTCAAATGATAGTTACTATTCAGTTGGCCAAAAAGTCCATTTAGCGTTTTCTGTAAAATAGAAGACACATTTTTCATATTCACCAATAACTTTATTGACTTGGATATTTTGAGTGTGTTGGCTCTCTCCCGCGTGGGACAGCGTCGATTGCTCTCAGTGTCTTGATTTGATCGCTAGCAACTTCAGCTGCTGTGTCCAACTGTGGAGCGTCATCGCGAAACCTCGTGAACCATGTTTGACACTTTAGATCAGTCACAGCACCTTCTCCATACACTGGAAAAATCTTTTCTGCATTTCAATTGCATTTTAATTTTTCTTGAAATAATAAAGCATAATATACCAAAAGTGTTGCCTATTTTCTTCCACCTTCAATATTAAAATGGCTGCACAAAAATTAACCAACTTTGATAAGTTTTTTTAAATGCATGCTGATATGACAGCTGTCACCAAACAATCTAACAAAATTGCTCTGAATGAAGTTAAAAACAGCTGAGTGTTACCAGAGCTTTCTTACAGAAAAAAAACAAATGAACTTTTTCGCCAACCCAATACAGCAGTTAATTTTATGTGTCAAGTTGACTGGGCCCTGATCCCCAGACATTTGTTTAAACATTATTCTGGATGTTTCATTGAGGGTATTTTGAATGAGATTAACATTTAAATGAGCAGATTGGGAGATTGTCCTCCATGATGTGGGTGGGCCGCATCCAATCAGTTGAAGGGCTGACTAGAAGAAGGGACAGGCCTTCCCTGAACAAGAAGGTATTCTTCCAGCAGATGGCCTTTGGACTTGAACCACAACTTCAGTTTCTCCCAGGGTCTCCAGCCTGATGACTTTCCAACTTGAACTGCAGCTCTGTGTCCTCCCTGGGCTCCAGCCTGATAGACTTCAGACTTGAACTGCAACACTGGCTCTTTCCTGGTGTCATGGTTAATTTTTCATGTCAATTTGACTGGGTTGTGGGGTGCCTGAATATTTGGTAAACATTTTTCTGGGTATTTCAGTGAGGGTGTCTCTGGACGAAATTAACGTTTGAACTGGTAAACTGAGTTAAGCGGATTACCGGGGTGGATGGGTTTCCTTCAATCTGCTGAAGGCCTGAATAGAACAAAAGACTGAGTGAAAGATTATTCACACTCTCTGCCTGATGGTTTTCAGCTGGGTCCTTGGTCTTCTCCACCTTTAAACCTGGACTGGGACTTACACTATTGGCTCTCCTGGTTCCCAGGCCCTCAAACTGCTGTTCATGGGACTTCTCTCCCTCTTTATAATCATGTGAACTAATTTCTTACAAAAAAAAACCCCTCTCTTTCTATTTCTCAATGCAGTCTCCATTCTCTTTCTCAGTGTGAGTCGAATGCCCAGACTCTGAAGGAATCTGTTGAAAGTGAGGGACTTAACCAGGAAAGAATGAAATCCTGTAAGTTGGAAAAGGAGGTGTGGGAAGACATGATAAAGCTGAGGACATTGGCCCCTAAATTCTGAAGAGCCTTCTTTGCTAGTAGAAGTGGTCTCTTTAATCCCAGTGGAAGTGGCTTACCACCACTTCCCCAACCCACTGGTATTAGCCTCTATGCCCTCTTCTGAGGGGATTAGCCCTGTGTTGCCTGAGAAACGTGTATTGGCCTCCTTTGAGACAGTTACATGCAAGACACTATTGATTCTCCTCCGGACCCACCCAGCACCCCTCTTTGCTTCTTGACCTATAACTGGACCCAAGACCTAACAGGTCCCTAAAGGTGAGGTACAGAGTGTGACCCATGAGGGAGTACACTGCACTCCAAAAGAACCGTTTGATTTTTCTAATGTATATGAAAAGAAATCTAGGGAATATGTGTGAGAATGGATATTAAAGATATGGGGTAATGGTGGAAGTTGAATTAAATTATTCCTGTTGGATCAAATTTATGAAGCTGAGCTTCTGCACTTGGTGTTACAGCTTAAGGAGTTAGAAAGAGCTCTGACAGCTTGTTTGATTGCTTGGCTGAATCACGGATCAAAAGGTGGCCCACCGTGAACGAACTGGAAATGCTAGACTTGCCTTAATCTAATGTAGAAGAAAGGATTCACTGGCTTACAGAGATGGGAATGTTAGAGTGTATTTGTCACTGAAAACCTGCTCACCCAACTGGGCAGGTTCAGAAGACATACTTTTCAGTCACTGAGGAATAAAGGGGTGGGGAAACCCTGGCATCCTTGAAGAGCTCTGTGATCGCTCTTCTCCGATGGCCAGACCTCGCAGTGGGAACTGCAGCCATTGAGTATTATGAATGTGTGTGTGTCTCCTTATCAGGCAACATATGTATTGACTTTATATCATAGCAGTTAAGTGTTGTAATGTTACACCATAGCATTTAAGGCATGAAATGTCCTCGTCTGGGGAAGGGTTAGGCAGTTTTTTTGCATGTGTAGGAGAGTTATATCATGTTAGATGGAAGTATGACCTCATTATTACCTCCAGTTGGAGATTAAATATGGTTTAAAGAGCTTTATATGAGTGTCAAGTTGACAAGGGATGGATTTGTGGTGTTCAATATTACGGATTAACTTGGCTGGACCATGGTGCCCAAATATTTGGTCAGCATTGTGCCGGATATATCTGGTTGTGTTTTTGGATAAAACTGACCTTTAGCTTGGCAGACTTTGAGTAAAACAAATTGCCCGCCATAATGTGGTTGGAACTTATCCAATTCATTTAAGACCTAAAGCTATGGACGGAATGTTTATACCCTTCTCTCCCAATACTTATGTTGAAGCTCCAGCCCCAAAATGTTGCCACTAAGATATGGGGCCTTTGGGGTAATTAGGTTTAGATAATTTCATCGTGAGATTAGTGCCCTTAGAAGAAAAAGAGACACTAACGCTTTCTTTCCCACAGGTGAGGATATATGTATGAATAGCAAGAAGACAGTCGCCTGCAAGCCAGGAAGAGCATCCTCATCAGGCTCTGACCATGCTGGTACCCTGATCTCAGCCTTCCTAGCCTCCAGAACTATGGGAAATAAACGTGTGTTTAAAGCCACCCAGTGTAAGGCATTTTGTTATAGCAGCCCAAGCTGACTAAGACACCTGACTAGGACAAAAGGCTGACCTCTCCTGAGGGAGAACAAGCTCTGCCAGTAGGTGGTCTTGGATTTGAACCACAATATTGGCTTTTGCTTGTGTCTCCGGCTTGCTGGCCCACCCTGAAGATTTTGGACTTGCCAGAGTCCATAACTTCTCAAAATAAATTTCTCTCTCTATATAGACACATCCTATTGGTTGTATTTCTCTGGAGAACTCTGACTAATACAGTCACCTTGGAAAGGAGTTTGGTGGTTTCTTAAAAGGTTAAACATCCACCTTTCATGTGACATAGTCATTCCATTCACCTAAGAAAAATAAAGTATATATCAACACAAGGTTGATATACATGGCCGCTTATATCACCTTTATTTCTAGTAGTTCCACAGTGGAAACACTCCCAAATGTCCATTAATAGGATAATTGCTAAATTATAGTATACCCACCTGGTGGAGGCATATCTAGCAATAAGGAGAAAGAACTACCAATAGCTAAAATGGGATGAATCTCAAATAATTATGCTGAATGAAAGGAACCAGTAAAAAAATATATACTGCACGATTTCTTTTATATAAAATTTTAGACAATACAAACTTATCTACAGGGTCCAATTACTTCAGCAATTGCCAGAGAAGAGAGTAGAAATGGAGGTTCCAGAACAGCAGGAGGAAACTCGGAGGGATGAATATATTCATTATCTTGATTGTGGTAATGGTTTCAAATATCTCCAAAGGCATCATATCAGTTGTACTTCAGTAAAGCTGTACATGCCCCTCAAACAAAAAATGGCAACAAAGCAAACACTGACCATACTTCACAGTGCTCACTGTTTAGTGGGACACTAAATATCGCTGTTATTTACAGAATACTTACTTTGGTCAGGTAGTATCCTTAGCCTCTATATGGCATTTCTTTTAACACATGGGTGGTACTATTATCTACTTTTTCTAGGGGAGGAAAGTGAAGTTAGAGAGGTTAGAGAACTTGCTGTAACCCGTCCAAGTTCACTTCTCTAACCAGAAATTTGAGTCCATAGCCATCCTCACACAGAGCTAAGCCTGGGGCAGAACCAAGCATGGGGAGAAGCAGGAACATGAATGAGCTTGCAAGCCAGGCTCAGACGTGAAGCTTCCATCTTGCAAGTCCACGGATCTGTTGAGGGTTGCCTTGACGGCAAGCAAAAATGGATCGAAATGAAAGGAAGGATTAAAAAATGGAAATAAGAAGGGGTGGAAAGAAGGAAGGAAGAAGGGAGGGAGGAGGAAACCAGGTTGTACTGTCCAGGATTTTAAATGATAATTTAAACATAAAAATACATAATTCTGATAGAGCTAAGGAGAAGTGGGCAGATATATAACAACCTTGAGGCCTAAGGCCTTGATGGATGAGGCTGACTGGGGAAGGGCTGGTTGTGGGCCTTGTATACTCCTACTTAGTGATCAGTCCTCTCCAGAACCAGTGTCTAAAGGATAGCTGGGGAAATTCACTCTAATTATACACAGCCTCAGGAATGGCCTTTAATACTGTGAGATGATGAATAGAGTGAGAGGCAAGTAGGGGAATTCAGTCAATTCTCCGTGGAATTTCCTTGGAATTGCTGAATGATACCCAAGAAAGGAAACTTTGTGGGCACTGAGATCATAACCTAATTTTCACTCAGGGTACAGATGCTTCCCCACATGGGTAATTCCAAAGACCTACTGAGAAAGTACTCACTTTGGGACAACACAGACAAAAGATCTCAATGACAACATTTTGTGACGGTATCCATCACAAAACTATTTAGCTTATTGGAAATGTGATAGTATGGCTCCCTAACAGGTAATTATTTACTTTTAAATACATGACTAGGCTATTTTCTGTAGAGGCCAAGAGATACAAGCTGAGTCATAGACTTCAGACAGGTTTGTCAAGGACTGCATGTTTGTATGCCCCCAAATACGTACACTGAAGCCCTAACTCCCATTGTGGTGGTATTTGGAGGCGAGACCTTTCAGAGGTAGTTAGGTCATGAGGGAGGTCCCTCATGATGGGATTGGAGCCCTTATAAGAAGAGATACCAGAGAGCTTGCTCTGTCTCTCTACCATGTAAAGACCAGCGGGAAGTTGGCCATCCACGGCCAGGTAGAGAGTGCTCACCAGGAACCAGATGGCCTGCACCTTGATCTGGAATTTCTAGCCTCCAGAACTGTGAGAAAATAAATGCCTGTTTAAGCCACCCAGCCTCTGGTATTGAGTTATGGCAGTCGAAGCAGTTGAAAACACAGGACTACTATAATTCGTTCTGGAAGAATGCAAAAGCAATCGTCTTCAAACATCACAGCTACACCAAGCTGCAGAGGAGGCAAAGTGACAATGAGGATATCAGTGTCCTAGTTTTGGCTCTCCACCTAACATAATGTGCAACTTTAAATGAGTGACTTACAGGCTAAAATCAGGGGTTGAACATAAATGCCTCAAACCCCTTCTGGTTCCTAAGGAGTCAGTCAGATGTCCCTTTTTTAAAGTGTTGGTTGAGTTGTTATGATACTTATTCTTAGCCTAAAGGGGTGACAAAGAAATGGGGCAATTCTGTTTTTTATTTCTGGAGGGTTCTCACCTATCTGCAACTTTTATATGATTTCTTAACTTGAAGATGTTTTCCTGAAGTTGGAGTTGATTGGATTATGTTCCTGGTGCTTTGCAGCAACAATGAGTGGTTAATACAGTAAGTGCCTTAGGGCAAGCTTAGTTGCCAGACAACTAGTTTTAAGTTCTTGAAGAACTAAGACACTGGGGGGCTAGCTCAACAACACCTGTCATCTCTCCTGTGATTTAGAGCTGTTTGTGGTGAGCTCGGGCCAGCAACAGGTGTTGAGGTCTCAACTGTCATTGTAGGTAGGTGGGCAAGACCAATTAGGCAGTGCAAAGTCATTAGTGTGTGTCATTATTCCAGCTCCCCCTTGAACAGCTGTCCATGAAGGCATAGATGGACACTAGAGGGGTCTGGCTGTCTGGGCGGGTGGAGGAAGGTGGGGGTGTTTCACAGAATTTCACAGTCCCCTTGGCAGGCATAGCCACAGCCATTAAACTGATCTCATACAGCTTGATGTTATTTCTCTCAACAAGCAATAACCTCAGCTTTCCATGCTTGTGGTCTCTGTAAGCCGAGAATGAATTCCTTGACTCTGAGTGAAGGTGTCCAACTGGAAACTGAAAAAATAAATTTATTCCATGAAGGTATTTTGTCATCAGGGAGTGCCCCGCAGTTGGAAGAGCCCAGGGAGTAAAGGTCACTTTGGAAATCACCAGAGGAGTAATTAGTCACTCGGGCATACTTACAGCCGGCACTTATTAAGCGTCTGCGGGCGCTGGGCTGGAGGTTTCAGGTACTGGAGATGAACAACTACGGCTCTTCCTCTCCAGGAATTCACATATCGGCAAGAGAGATGAAAACTTAAACTATACGATTTAACCAAATGAAATTGTAGACATTCAACGGCTTTGGCTCATTAAAAACAGCAATTTCATATGGCTCAGCCAGATGTTACTATGTCTTATGTATAACATGCTACCAGAACAGAGAGCAACATGGGGTTGATTTAAATGTTGGCTAGTTGTCAAAAGGCTTTAAAGAGGAGAGGACATTTAACTTTGGACTTAAAGGGAAAATAAAATTTTGAAAATAATTTAAAAGGTGAGGCGAAAAGGAAGTAAATTGCATTAATGCCATAAACGTTTATTGAGCATCTACTACGGGGAGGATGATATAATATGCTTGCGATACAGCGTGCAGCCTGCGTGTTGGTAGTCGCTGTCTTCCCGGAGTTTATATTCCAAAGAGGGAGGCAAATCCTCAAGAGCAAGTACCCAACTATTATTTAATTATAGTCCTGATAGGTGCGAGAAAGAAGCCAAGTCTACTGTGAGAGACGGTAACGGGGGCCTCACTTGGTCTGGGAGGCCAGGATAAGCTGTCTTTAGCTGAATTCTCCAAGATCTGACAGAATGAACCAGAACTGGATACAGCTCATAGGGAGCACTAGCCGGACCAAGACCCTGCAGCAGGCTGAGGGAGCAGCGTTCCGCCTTCTCAGCGTTTAATAGCCCTGAGAGCACGCTTCTCTCTGATACGATCTCATTTCCACCGTCTCTGGCATTTGCTAATCATACACGAGGAGACCCGGGTTCAAGGATGAAGCCAAATCACAAAATAGGTGACTTGGGTGAAGATATTTAAGCGAGGAGCCATCTGCATGGAAGGAAAATCAGTTAATTCCGTGAAAATGAAAGCAAAAGGGTACAGATTTTTCCAGTCGTTCCTGCATTTTCAGCCCCCTTCTCAGACTTGCTTCTCTGCCCCCCTTAGGTCTTAAGCCCAGAATGTCTTAGAGAAAATGGGCTTAGAACTTCTTAGGAGCTTTTACCTGAAAGTATATCAGCGTTTCCCACCTATGAGGGGTATAGTCACTTTTCAAGGGTCCCCCATCTGGACACGCATGGATCACTTCTGGAAGGCTCGGCGCCCGGGCACAGACTCTGACTGGAGGGACGGCCTCAGGGGCTGACCAGCTAAGAATGCAGCTGGGTTCCTGGGAAGAGTGAAGAAAGAAAAAATGATGGGATTGAGAGGCTGGGGAGCCTTACCACCTGAGCGTCTTTGTGCATTTTCCACGGACTCTTCTTTGCCTTTTCGTTATGTCTCATAGCGCGGCATTTGCCAAAGGACCTGAAGCCCTCACGGTGGCTACCCTCCCTGGATACTGTAAATGCGCCTTGCAAGCCCCGAGACAGGCCAACACAACAGGGTGAGGCTCCTTAGGGTCTTTAATTGAAAAAAAAAAAATCCATGGATTGGTTGGTTCGCTCCTTCATTTAATAATTATTTTGAGCATCCCTAGGGGCCACCTCTGCACTGGGAACAGAAGCAGTCACGAGCGGCGTGTAAGCAGTTGTTGCCCAGCAAGGCCTGCATTAGGGGGCGCAGACAAGTACCCACGTTTTGCCATATATAACGCACACCCACATTTTTGTGCACATTATACACGGGAATATTATAACCATTATTATACTCATGGTATGTGACCATTATACCCGTGTATAATGCGCATCCTTAATTGTCCCTCAAAAATTTTGGGTAAAAAGGTGTACATTATCCACGGCGAAATACAGTAAATACGTAACAACAGTGTAGGTGGAAGTGTTTGTTAAGGAGAAGCACAGGCGGTGAGAACCCACTGGCACAGCACTGAAGACAGCTAGTCTGGCAGAGCAATGAGGGAGAGCATGTGCAAAGGCCCTGAGGTGAGAGACAGGCGGGTCTGAAAAGTAGCCTGGTACGGCATTGCTGCATGCCCGTAGGCAAGTTATTAATCCTCTCTCAGTTTCAGCTGCCTCATCCGGAATTTAAAACTGAATTAACATGTCTACATTCTCAGATTGCTCAAACATTCAATAATAGACTAACGATCTTCAAACATTGTTGTCCATATACCCCTTAAGATAGTTCTTAAACATTTACTGTTTTAAAATATCCCACACACATTTTTAAGTTGACATTTAAAATTTATTGTGATTCTACAAAAAAGTAAAAAAAAACCCTCTTCTTTAACAGTTGGGAATTTCTCCATTTTCTTCTTCTGCTTGATTTTATTCTAATATATTGTAATATATTCTACATGATTTTATTCTAATATATCTTTTTGGCCTGAAAGTCTTCAATCATCTTATCATATATCTCTGTAACAAAAAATTTTATATAAATTGAAATTTGTTCTTAAAGTTTCCTGAGACCGTATATTTAAAAAGTTTCTTCTGGCCCTGGCCAGTGTGGCTCAGTCGGTTAGAGCATCGTCTCATAAACTGAGGGCTGTGGGTTCAATTCCCAGTCAGGGCACATGCTTAGGTTGTGGGTTCAGTCCCCAGTTTGGCACGAACGGGAGGCAACCAACCAATGTTTCACTCTCACATCCATGTTTCTCTTCTTTTCTCTCTCTTTCTTCCTGTCTCTCTGGAATAAAAAAGAAGTTTCTTCTGAGTGATTATTATAGTTAGTAGTAGTAGCAGTACTTAATTGTGCAAAACAACCTAAATATACTATAAGCTTTTATAAATATTGTATATTACAGCGAAATATTAATGGATATCATTTAATGTGATAGATATCCTTATTCTTGTATTTAAAAAATACACATAAATTTATTATTTTTTATTAGAATAAGACAGGTACAGGCACCAATTTCATTGTTATTTTCATTTTATAGATACAAGTTTTGAAAAATCTCGTTTATAAAAATAAATAGGAATAATGGAAAGAGTTTTGGATATCAGTGTCTTTGAACTCCACCTGAGTTATTTGGTGATAAATAACCAAAAGTTCTTGAGTTATTTTGATGAAAGCAACACATCGGAAACTGATTGACATTGAGAAAGATTTGTTTTCTAACCATAAATTTCTTCTCTTAATTTTGAGGAGCTAAACCAGAAAGCTTTTTACTAAGTCCAATTAGGATGGCAATTAATTATTCACATTCCTCTTTCATGTTGGCTTCTTGTTTACCCAGGTACATTCTGGAAAGATTGGGAAAAAGGAAATGCTATTAATTTTAACACACCTTTGCAACCACAATATTTTTAAAAGGGAGGCTATTATTTTATCATGTGCTTTCATATAGTATGTTTGTCAAAATTTATAACCTGCAGATTTAGCCCTTTGCGGACAACCTCCCTCACAGAGGCTGGAGGCCCAGCCTCCTCGGACCAGTCAACCACAGTGGACCATTCCTGGTAGGAAAAATTCTGACTTCATTTTTGAACTCAAGTTTCCCTGAATCCATGTGGCAATCATCTCACCTCTGAATCCCAATTCCTTTATTATTATTATTATTTTAATGCTCACCCGAGGATATGCTTATTAATTTTAGAGAGAGAGCAAGGGAGAAACATCGATGTGAGAGAGAAACAATGATTGGTTGTCTCCCATACACACCCTGACCGGGAATCGAACCCGCAGCCTTTCGGTGTACAGGATGATGCTCCAACTGACCGAGTCACCTGGCAAGCACTGAATCCTGATTCTGATATGGACATAAATAGCCTTTGTCTGACTTGTTGCCTAGATGAAGTAAGGTGCCCCCAGCTGCAATGTTTCCTAAGGACATTTCCCTTCCGTCCCTGTCAGGGGACTCTTCTTTAGAAGAGATGTTTTCTAGAATTCTCTTTGTATGTGGTGCCCAGGTGACTCTCATGCCTAGTAAGCAATGCACCCTAGGAAGCTTTGGGATGGGTGAGAGGCATGAAGATTTTTTATAAAATGTGAGAAAAGTGGCTGGCAAAAGGAAAAAGAGTTGAGAAATGTGAACTACAGGAGGCAGGTATATTCTTAGGTAGAAAGAATACAAATTTAGGTTGAAAAACTAAAAATTAGCCCTGGCTGGTGTGACTCAGCGGATTGAGTGCCAGCCTGTGAACCAGAAGTTGCGGGCTCCATTCCCAGGCGGGGCACATGCCTGGGTTGCGGGCCAGGCCCCGGGCTGTGGCGCATGCAAGAGGCAGCCGATCCACGTGTCTCTCTCACTCGATCTTTCTCTCCTTCTCTTTCTCCCTCTCTTCCCGCCTCTCTAAAAATAAACAAACAAACAAATAAATAAATAAATAAAATTTAATTTCCTTAAAACTGCCAATGTCTGAATAGCCCCTGGAAACATTTTCATGTAATCCTGTTTAAAGAATACTGATTTAAAAATGACTCTTGTTTGCCAACTTAGCCACGGAGCACTAAATTCATTCAGTATTTAGGATGCTGTGACCCATCTCTCTTCCGGGTTTAGGAAACCAGTTCTCTCCTTAAGAAGAGCTGGCTCTTTGAGCACAAAGATGTCCTGAGGTGCAGACTCCCCTGAAGCCACAGGCTGCCTTCTCATTTCCCACATAGATTTTCTTACCTGAACATCTGCACACAGGGAACTTGGCCTCAGGGTAAGTCCTCTGGGGAAGCTGGTTAGGTTAACTGAACTTCAGGATGTCTCCATGACAACAAAACAAATGGTAAGTTTTATACAGCTGAAAGAATTTCAACCTGTCCAATAATGATTTTATAGGTGTAGAAACCGGAGCCAGAGAGATGGCTGATTGATGTTCGCTAAATTTCATAGTTAGGAAGTAGCAGAACGGGGACTGGAAGTTAAGGTTTTCGATTTCCCTGGATAAATGAAGCACTGGTTGGTATCACATAGAACAAATGGGTTGATTGACCACATTTTTATTTTTTACCTAACTGTCCAGTGTGTTTTTAAGACACAGTTGTGATTTCTTCATCTGGAAAGCTAGATGGTCTTGTACCTACATCCTGGAATTTTCAGAGGATTCATAGCAAGAGATGACTGGGAGGTTTGTTTACCGTGACTTCCCCAAGAGTAAGTTTTTCAGAATCTTTATCATCCATCAAGTGGCCTCAGGGTCCGCAGGATTCTTACTGCACTTGAACTAAACAAGAGTCTGAAACTGAGTGCTTGTAATAATTCCAAATTGCAGGTGCTTCAAAATAAATTTCTTTAAGACCCTTAGCAAAGTTGGCTTCATCTCTGGGGCTTTTCTCATTTAATTCAGACTTCACTGCTCACTCCCCACTTTGCACCTGCTGGGAATTCCAGAAGACCGGAGCAGGCCAGCAGCCATGGCCAACCCTCAGTGAAAGACCCCAGTCAGCTGCCCAGTCAGCTGCCTCAGATGGGCGACAGCCTTCCACTGTTCTGGGGGATGCAAACAGAAATGCCCATTCTAAGGGAGACTTCAGACATGAGGAGAACTACAGGCCCATAGCCTCTGATACACACATCATCACTGCCCCTCTCCTCTGTCTGAAATGACCCAGAAGCATATCTTAGAAATCAGCATGATGACACATCTGAAATGTGGTGTCTGTGGGGTGCAGATGAATCGAGTCTATGGAGCTAGAAAAGCAAGGAAATGAATTATGAGTGAATTTAGTAAGAGCAGAGAGTTCATCAGTGTGATTAGCAGTCTCATTTTCTGAATCCATTGGGTAATTCTCTTCATTTTGGAAATGCTTTTAATAAGCCCTTAAAAAATTAATTCAAGTAACTTGGCAAGAAAGATAAGAATCCAAATGGATATGAAACATAATTACCTAGAATCTAAAAATATTGGTATGCATAGGGATTTTAGAAGTTGTCTGTGAAATGGAGATATATATCATATATATCATATAGGATTGTGGTGAATACAAAATGTTATAATAAATGTGAAGCTTTTAGTCAGAACCTTGCATAGACTATGATTTTTCACTGAATTCAGTTCCATCGTTTTATAGGTGAAGGACCTGCGGTCGGGGGAGACTGACTTGTTTGCGGTCACAAAGCTGCCCGTAAACAGACCCAAGTCCTTTGAACTGACACCCGATAATAGCACCCTTTCCACTTTACATGTTTCCAACTCCAGCACGCAGACACACTATCTTTTCTTTTGTTTACAAATGCCATTAAATACACTGGTTAAATAAGTGTATTTTTTCTAAATATAATTAGAATACTTTGCTACTAACATATTCTTTAAAATTCACTCCTTTAAAATTGGCCCTCTTCCCTTCTATTAATTGGATTTGACTATTTTCACAGTTTTAGACCCTTTCTATATATTTTATTTTATATTTTGCTGCTATTTTTTAAAATTCCTTTAAGAGGAGGGAGTGGGAGAGTGAATAAAAAAGATGAAGGGGAGTATAGTCAATAATATTGTGATAAGTTTGAATGATGACAGATGATTCCCGGAATTAGTGGGGTGATCACATTATAACATATAGAAATGTCGAATCACTATGTTGTACACCTGAAATTAATATAACTGATATAATATTGTATACCAACTATATTTATATTTAAAAAGTTTATTTCTTGATGCTAGTTAATTTCATTTTTTTGTTTTTCCCAGTACTGTCCTAGATTTAAAGAACATACACATTTGGGGGCAATGGGAGAGGAAGGTTGAAACACGTGCTTGTCAACTATACTTACCCAGTTGTGGGCAGTGAGACTTTGCAACATTCCATGAGGGAGAGAGAGAGACAGAGAGAAAGACAGAAAGAGAGAGAGAGAGAGAGAGAGAGAGAGAGAGACTTAAGTCTATATCTATGTATATAAAAGCTCTACTATATCAGCTTTTTAAAAAAGCTAGATGAATTGTGTGCACTTATGCTTTTACGTTCTGCTTTTCTGTCTTCTAGAGGTCAGCTGAGCCTCCCTGCCTCCCTGCCTCCCTGAGACTGGGCAGATTCACCAGAAACTTCCCAACCCCACTGTCTGTGGATTTCCAAAGTTCCCTGCAATCTGTCTCTGAGTTTCTGGGGAGGGGACAGACTGGAGTTTGTGTTCTCAAGTCCTCTCCTGCTTCCCGGGCCACTCCTTTACTGCTCACAACCTTGTCTCCATTTATACCCCAGAAAACTGTCTATTCTGTGAGTTGAATAGACCAAACACCTCCACTTACAAAAAATAAAGGTAAGCAGGGAAGACATTTCTGAAGATGTTAGGGGGTAGGGAGAAGAGGTACTAAGTTGGATGTATAATACGGAAACACAGCCCCGAGTGGAAGAGTGGCCCTCACCATTCTCAGAGAGCATTTTAGCCCCACTGTCCCCAGAAAATGTCTCTAGCCTTTCACCCTAGTACAAACCTTTTATTGTCTTCTTGGCTCCCCTCTTTCCCTCCCTTTTAAGAACAAAAACTACAGATTCCTCCTCATGTTTGATACAGAGTGCCTTTCTCCTTTCTCTCGTATGCTAGCTCTTAACCCAAGCAGCCTTATAAAGACTTTGTCCTCAAAGATAATTCTCTACCCAAGGGGAATTCTGGTGCTCCCCTGTGAAGCCAGCTTTGTTAAAACTAATATTATTTTTATATTTATATCATGTTTTATATTTATATCCTGCTCAGCCCCCATATTGGCTATTTTATACAGCTTTGTATAAAAACCAAACTCTGTATGTGTACAGAACAGCAGAAGCGATTTGTATTGCAAGCTCTCTGCGACCTGTGGTTTTTCCTGTGACAATCTGACAGGTATTCCTGACGAACTGCCCATCTTCTGTCTCTGAACCCCCACAGGGAAACAGGATAGGCACCTGGGGGTGGGGCAAGCCAGGAAGTGGCAGGATTCAGGCCCATCGAACTAGAAGTGAGGATTTCCCTCAAGGGGCCAAGAACAGAGCCAAATAGTGAGTCCAAGTCAATGCTTCATGAGAGTTCCAAGGATCATGCTGGGGAAACCAAGATTAGTTGGCAAATCCAAAGATTGGGAATAAAGTGAAAAACCAAAAATGTCTGTGTGTCGAGGTTGGGGGTGGAGGAAAAAGCCAAGGATTAAGGACCAGGCAGAGCGAGGATGGAATGGAAGGATGTCGGACCATTGATGACTTGCCTTTTTTGATAACATACTCGTGGTAAGCAGAGCTTTGGTCCATCCTCCTCGGGACATGCAGGTACTCTTGGGCTGCCGTAGGAAGCCCCTGCCTTTTGGCAGCTTAGCATCATCAGGACTCACTGGCATCCTGTTCTTCTCTCAGCAACAGCCACACCTTTGCGGTCGGTCACTGCGGGTGGCAACCAGTTGCTGGATTCTCCCTAGGGAATGCCCTGGGGAGCCTGTTGTATTTTGAATCCCATGGGAAAAAGTACTCTGATTTGAAGGTTTACTGCAAAGGCAGTTTTATACCAGTCGGTATGTCTTGTTACATAGGGTTATTCACCACTATCGAATTTGGAAATCATGAAATGCATTTATTAGCTTCCGCCAGAACCCTTCTATCAGGCATTTATTAAGAGATTTTCTTGACTTCAGATTTTAGTTTTGTTTAAAACTTACATTTTGTTTAAAAATTTTTGGTTTTCTGACTATAGAAATGATATATATTAATATACATAGAATATAAAAATAGAGGTTGAAATTCCTTCATAATCCTATGCCTATGACCCTACCCTTAAAAATCACTGTAAGTAGTTAAACAGATACATATGTGGGTGTATATACATACACACATATGATTATGTTTATAATTCAGTCTGTTCTGCAACATAAAGTTTTTAATTGAGGTATAATTAACAACACTATATTAGCTTCAGGTATACAATGTAATGATTTGATATTTTTATATATTGCAAAATGATCAAAATAAGTCTAGGAAATATCCATCACCATAAGAAGTTACAATTTTTTTCCCTGTGATGAGAACTTTTAAGATCTACTCTCCTAGCTACTCTCACATATGAAATATAGTATTATTACCCACAGTTGCCATGCACATTCTGCCCCCATGATTTATTCATTTTGTACCTTTTGACCTCCTTCACCCATCTCATCCAACCCCCAACCCCTACCTCCTATCTCTTCTCAATTTCCATGAGCTCAGTTTTTGTCTTGTTTTGGTTTTTCGGTTGTGGGTTTTTTTTTTTTTTAGTTTACGTATAAGATCATACAATATTTATCTTTATATGTCAGATTTATTTTACTTGGCATAATGACTTCCATGTTGTCCATTTACATTGCAGATGGCAAAATTTTCTTCTTTTTTATAGCTGAATAATATTCTATTATATATATCATGTTTCCTTTATCTATTCATTTATCAATGGACATTTGGGTTGTTTCCATGTCTTAGTTATTGTAAATACTGTTGCAATGAAGATGGGGTGCATATATGTCTTCAAATTAGTGTTTTCGTTTCCAGATAAACACCCAGAAATGTAATTGCTGGATCATATTTTTATTTTTGAATTTTTGAGGAACCTCCGCACTGTTTTCCATAATGGCTGTACCCATTTACTGCAGGTAGAAGGGGAAGATCAGAAGGTGGTAGTGGTTTCATTGAGGTCAAAGATATTGGCCACTGGGGCTATGGGATAAAGTGAACAAAAGGATGGAAGGTGGTTCCCAAGAGCAAGGTGTTAGTATTTATGATTTCGAAGGTGGGAGTTCTGCCAAAAACAAGAGTGGGACCACCATGTGTGGTTGAAATAAAGTGGAAGACAGATTGGTAGGTAGAAGACTGTGAAGAATCAGAAAGGCCAGAGTGTTGCCTCAGTAGTTCACAGGGTTGTTTAGGTCTCAGGATGAGGACAGAAGTGTGGTAAGGACGATGGTGGGCCAGGTGTAAGTACTGAGAGGCAGGGACCAGGTTCTCCCATGGCCGAGAGCATCAGGTGGGAGATGGTATCACCAGAAGACAGGTGTGGGCAAAAGGAGGACTTTGTCATGAGGCTGCAAGTCTATTTTTTCCATGTTTTTTCTTATTTTTGTAGTTTGTTATATTTTTTAAAAATACGGACACAGTTAGGATGTAATGAATGAGCAAGGAGTTATAGATGTGACTAAATATGCCTGCATAGGACAGGGAGAACCTGGGTGCCAAGTTCTGTTGTTTTGATTGCATTCGATAGACAACAAAGGAGAGTTTATTGAAGATTTTTGTGCAGAGCAATGGTATTATCACAGGTATGATTTATAAATTCTAATCTAGCAGTGGTGTCTCAGGTCGTATAAACAGAAGCAAAACTCTAAATGGGAACTGGTAAAAATAAATAAATAAATAAATAAGGTGGTAATTTGGCTCAAAGTTCTTAATGCTTTGCTCTTGATAGAGCCCAGGACGGAGGGGAGACTTTTGCAAAACTAGTCTGACAATGTTTGGCCCCTGATTGGATAAAGAGACTGACAAAATGGAGCAAGGAAGGATGGAGACAAGCGACATCATCAAACCTGCAGTTGTATCTGGAAAATAAAGACTAGGGCGTTCCCAAGATTTAATGACCAGAAAGTTGGCGGTGACCTCTGACACAGCAGTTTCAGGACAGGAGCGGAGTCAGCATGCAGGGGCTGGGGGAAGGGGTGGGCGTTGGGAGAGCGGGGCCAGCTGGCTACCCTGTCAAAGAACTCGGTAGTGGGCAGCAGAGAGAGGCCACTAGAGGGAAAAGCTGTTTTAGGAATTTTTTTATTTTTTAAGAACGGGGGCTCCCTCTTGAAAGACCCTGTTCACTGGACCACTCTCCTAGTTTTCTTCCTATCTCACTGGCCTTGCCTTTGTTTACAAAAGTAAAACAAAACACCAAAAACATAAGGTTGGAAGAGACAATTAGGAGGTTAGGGTGACATTGTGAGTTTTCCAAAATCTGACTGCCTAGGTTACGATCTGGCCCTTTCCAGCCAACATGAGACCAGGGATGCAGAAAGGATAAAGAAGACAGAGGAGAGGGTGGGATGACTTTCTGCATTCTCACCCCTCCAGCTTTATTTTCTCCAGCATTCCTGATCCGGAAAATTGTCTTTAACATAACATACAGTCAGTCAGCTGTTTAGAGTACACAACTACTTCAATGTTTGAAAACAAAATAAAGCAGAATAAAATCTTGGATCGAGAGTTAAGTGTTGGTAGAGTTAGGAATTCAGGTTTGTATCCCAAATCCCTTACCACATTTATTATACCATTTAAACTGGGGTTCAAGCCACCGGGAGATAACTGAAACAATGAGAGTCACTGAATTGTTTAGCTTCTGAATGGTGTTTTTCTTTACGGGGAAGTAAAACAACCCCTTTGATAACGGGTGGACTGGTGAGTACAAATGTAAAAACAGGACAATGTGAATGACCCAGAGTCTGGGCAGCATTTTAAAATAGTAGGAAGGACACAAGACCCAGCAGCATCGCAGGAAGAAGCAATGGAATGAGACTGTCTCATTCTTGCAGGGGTGTCCAGCATTTTGGCATCTCTGGGCCACACTGGAAGAAGAAGAGTTGTCTTGGGCCACACATTAAATACACAAACACTAATGAAAACTGATGAACAAAAAAAGGTTTTAAGGAAATTTACAATTTTGTGTTGGGCCGCATCCATAGCCATCCTGGGCCGCGTGAGGCCCGTGGGCCACAGATTGGACGCCCCTGCAAGAGGCAGCCACTCACCCAAGGTGTTGGCCTCAGAATCAAAATGGTTGACATAGAGAGACTTGCTTTGTGAGGTGAGGTGGAAGATTGATCTCACCAGGCCTAGTTATGGGGCCTTCAGACCCATAAGCGGGGGCAGGGCAAAGACCCCCCAAAGAAAGGAGGCAATGAAAAACAGTTGGGCAGAGCCTCCTTTGCGATCAGTGTTTGGAGAAGACGAGAACAGAAAGACAGTTCTCTCTCTGGATGCCTCTCTATCCCTCCCTTTAGATTCGGGTCATGAAGTCTTTAAGTTCCCCGTAGGGTCTATTTTTATGTATGTGTGGTGTCAACAATAAGACGAAAATACTGGCATACACATTGTATAACGCAGAGAGGGAGGGAGAGATAGCCCCCCTTCCCCCCCTGCCCCCTGTGCCCCCGTCTCCTGCCGGCATCCCCATGGCTGGCCGAGCCCAGCCAGCACCCAGCTGCCATAGGACTTTGAGAAGCGCGGCCTGCCAGGCCCGCTGGCCCTGTGATTCGGAGCAGATGGGGATGAGAAGGAATGCGGGGATCGACAAACAGGCCCCGGCCTGGCGCACAGATGCAGTGTCAGGACTCAGTCTCGCATAGCACAATCCGACTACTCTGAGTTTCCAGCAGACCCTGTGCCTTTCACTTCCCCCACCCTAGGGCTCACCCCTTCTTTGCCTTGTCTTCCTTCCACATCTGTTCTTTTTGAGATTGTGTGGTTAACGAGAAGTAAAACCTGTGTCTCCTGGCACGCAGGCTCAGTTTGCGATTCCGGGGAAAGCCATTTTGTCTGAACCTCAAGAAGGGACAGAGAATGCACGGGGGCAGCGAGGGCGAGCACTGCCTCCACTCCGGAGCCCATGTTCACCCGGGAGAGGCAGCGTCAGCCCAGGCCAGGCGGGCTTCGGAGGTGAACCAGGACGAGATGAGGAAGGGGGTAGTGAAGCGGAGGAGACGATCACACCTGTGAAGAATGCGACCTGTCTTCCCACCGGCCTTTCCTTTTCAGATGTCCAGCACTTCTCTGCTCTTCTCATCCTGCGCCCGCACCCTTCTCCCAGCAGAAGCCCCAAGCCAAACCCAGACCTGCACGCAAAGCCACACAATCAAAGTCTCTGCTTTGCGGTGAGACCGTGAGCCGTCCGTGTCTCACTATGACTTTAGGCTGGTGTTCTTTCGCCAGGGGTACTTGCATTTACAATTTCATTTCGAATGATGAAACGAAATGCCTTACACACTATCAAAGAAAGACTGGGTGTGAAGAGTCTATTCGGTGCCGTAAAGCATATCGGATGCGTGTCTGCAGGCAGGTCCTCGTACTTACAGAGGACAGCTGGGAAGGGAAGAGAGATGAGAGGGAGGACCATCGCGAGCGTGGGAATCAGGCAGCAAGGAAACTCATGGAGGTGCTTGTGACCTGTGTGCCCAGCTTTCTCTGTGCTCATGGCTTCTGAGTAGGAGGCCTAAGATCTGAAAATCTAGATGGAGTAGGATTTCTGCATCGGATAAGAAAATGAGGCGAAGAAAGCCCTCAGGAGACTTAGATGAGCTCAGAGAGGAGAGTGGCTAGAAATCACGCCGCTCAGAGCGCCCGGGGAATGAAGATGTCGACCCTGCAGAACCAGAGTTTACTTGGGAGCCAAGGAAAGCAGAGGAACAAAGAAATCAAGGAGCTGGTAATGAAAAAAAAAATACAATAAAAAAAATTTAAGAAAAAAAAGGAAAAGGAAATCAGGGAGCTAAGTGATAAGGTTAAATAAAGAAAAATAGAAGGGAAAAACATTGCTTAATCCAAAAGGAACACACTTACATTTGGATGTCATGTAATATATTTCCTGTTCCCCAAGGAGAATTAATTCCCTACCTCCCTGAGGCTATGTGATACCAGGCTGGGCTAAATCCCTGAGCCCTGGTCGGAGTAGCACTCAGAAAAACAGCTGTAAGGATTTGCTGGCTTTCCTTAACAGAAGGGCCAGCTCGGCTCCTCCAGGGCCTTGTGCAGAGAACTTGCTGACAGGCTCTGCAGAGAAACGCAAGAAGATTCTCCCTCACTTAAAAAGGGGTTCTGTTCTTCCAGACCTAGGCTGCAAAGTAATGGATGGGGTAACAACACTTCAGGTGAGGAGTGAGAGGCTTGAGTGATGAAACCCTTAAACTGGAGATGTCCCCGGAGAGAAGTCCGTGAAGCACCAAGGGCCTGCCCTGCGCTCGGCTCCCCACAAAGGAAAGTGGCCCGGGAAGTTGCTTCCGCAGGAAGTGGCTGTCGCTGGAGAGGAGCCCAGTGAGACCCTACTGCCTGGGTCACAGTGGGATCAAGAAACAAATTCTGCTCATGTGATGAAATAAATTAAGTGAACTTAGTCTTGGGAAGTTGAGATCATGAGGTGCACCCAGGGAGGGCAGGCCTGTCAGACCCAGACTCTGCCCCAAGCATCAATGGGCCATGTAAGCTTCTGGCTCCACAGGAAGCCTGCTGCTTGTCTCAGGTGTGGCAGGGCTGAACGCCAGAGCTGCACGATGCTCGGTGGCTTTCCTGTGTCGCCACAGCCACACGACGCACCTCATGCCCGGGAGGAATCTAGCATGAAGCTTTGCTGCAACTTCAAGTCCATTAATATGAGATCTATCTATCTATCTATCTATCATCATCTATTAAATATATATATATATATATATACACACACACACACACACACACACACACACACATATATATAATTTCCATTGTGAGGTGGTGTTCGGCTACTGTAGCTTCCTGAGATCACTTTCTTCTGCATATATGCCTAACTTGCTAAGGAATCTACATCAGCTTCTAAAGTGCTTTCTTTACTTTAACACCTTGATCACATTCTTAAATGTAACAGCTATGATGAACTGGAGCAGAAACTCTGTGGAACTCTTTAGATCAGTGATTTTCAACCTTTTTCATCTCATGATACACATAAACGAATTACTAAATTTCTGTGGCACACCAAAAAATATTTTTTGGCCCATCTGACAAAAAAAAGGTGTAATTTTGATCATTCACACTGGACAGTTATTGTTGTGTTGGCTGTTGTCATTTTTTTTTTTTAACTTGACAATGTAAGGGAAAAGAAGTCAGTGCCCCGGAGTGAATAGTCAGGTATCGCATGTTTCAAAAATTCTTGCAGCACACTGGGTGAAAATTGCTGCTGTAGATCTTTTCCAATTGGCGATGCTTTTCCAAGAGCCTCTATCCTGCTGACGAAGAACACTAAAATGGTAAATACTTCGCCCAGCCCACTCGGTCTTGAGTGAGAGCCCACTAAGCACGTTTCTTCCCTCAGTCTTACCTCATCCTCCCCCACAGCAGTGAACTAGTGGGGGTGACGTTCGGAGGGCCTGCGCACTTGTGATCTTGACCGAAGTTCGCCTTCATGTGACGGAACCACTTGCGCTTCGGAAGGCAAAAAGCCCTGGTGAGACAGCCAGCGGCACAAACTGGAGTGATTTTCTGGGAGAGCTTGTCTGGTGTTTCTGCCTTAAGTGCTGGTAGAGAGTGAAACGCCTCTCATGCTGCCTCCTATTTCCATCAGTGAGGAAAACATACAAGTTGTGGCTACATTTATACAGCACACAAGTCACATTTTAGGTCATCATTCTAGGACAGGTGACTAGAAGACTAGTAATGGCAAAGAAATATCAATTAAGAATGAAGAACGTTATGGATGTGGCCGTAGTGGGCTCCTGATGGTCATGCCACCCATTCTTCTATTTCCACCTGTCCTGAGGTGGGGGAAGGGAGAGAGAGAAAGATCAGAAGTAGCATATTGCTATTTTTTTAAGGCAAATTTTTAAAGATTTTACTTATGTTATTTTTAGACAGAGGGAGGGGAAGGGAGGGAGAAAAACATCAATCTGTGGTTGCCTCTCACACGCCCCCTGCTGGTGACCTGGCCTGCAACCCAGGCATGTACTGGGACTGGGGAATCAAACCAGTGACCCTTTGGTTCGCAGGCCGGTGCTAAATCCACTGAGCCACACCAGCCGGATTTTTTTTGTTTTGTTTTGTTTTTTAATGCTCGCCCTAGATATGTTTATTGATGGGGTTGGGGGAGGGAGAGAAACATTGATGTGAGAGAGAAGTATCATTTGTTACCTCCCATATGCACCCCAAGCAGGGATCAAACCCACACCCTAGGTGTGTGCCCTGACCGGGAATCAAACTCACAACCTGATTGTGTACGGGACGATGCTCCAGCCAACTAAGCCACATGGCCAGGGATAAACATATTAGTTTTAAATGAAGAATCTACTTTCCTTTAAGTCTAAATGGTAAGACCTTAAAAGAAAGAGTTATTCATATGAATGGTACAGAAAGGAATTTTAACAACAGAGAGGCAGTGTGAGACAATGTAGATCGCAATCATTCTTTAGAGAAGAAAAGGCTTTCCAAGAGGGATTAGCTTGCACTGCCAGCTCTCCACGTCACAAGGAAGTACTTTGGTGTCCTAGAGCTCTCTAGTGAATACACTTAGGAGCACTTATTCATGCAGTTAATAAATAATCTATCACTTGCTCTTCTGCTGATGATCCTAGAGATCTGCTATGAGTCCTTGCCTTGCTGGGTGTCCACTTTGATTACGGAGAGCAGATTTCTCAGCCCAAGCACTAGTGACATTTTGATCTGGGTCATTTATTGTCAGGGGGAGGGTTGTCCTGCGCATCGTAGGATGTTTAGCAGCCTTCCAGCCCCTACCCATGAGAAGACACTACCACCTCTCTCTCCGTTGTGAAAACCAACATGTTTCCAGGCCTTTCCAAATGATGATGTCCTTCCTGTACCCCATGCCGAGAATCACTGACGCAGAGAAATATTTTTTCTCCAGTGTTTCTCAACACTTAAGTTAGCTCTTTGGGGAGCTGCAGAGGGACAGAAGATGTCATTCCCAATAATGCTCATCACCGGCAGGCTACTGGGAGTGGAGAAGGGCTGGCCGTGCGTGCCCCGAGCCAATGATCCCAGGCTGGAGGGGCCAAAGGTCACCATGGCGGCAGTCACTCCCACCCCAGCACCTGGGTTTCCCAAGGACAATCCCAATCAAGTCCTGAGTGGGCCAGATCTTGCAAGAAAATAGGAATTCTGGATTCAAAACTTGAAAACAACTCTTTGGCAACAGGCAGTGATGAGAACAGTGGTGAATAATGACACTGGCTTCCTAGAAGAAACTCTCTTATTTTTATAGGAAAGAAATCTCTGTGCTGAGACAGAGGCATGGGGCAAAATGCTATCTACACACAAAATGGTCCCAAAACATATGACGTTACCCCAATAACTCAGAAGCGAGGGACACAACCTCAAAAATAAACAAGAAAAAAAATCCTTTTGGCTATGTAAACATAGCCGATGCACACTCTTCATTCTTAAAAAATGCTTCCGGGGTCAGTAACAACTGAACACTGTTGGGTGAGATAACCCTGAGGGTGCCGTGGACACCTGTTGTCCAGTGGTGCCTGCGTCATGAAACTCGACTGAGTCGCTTTCCTTCTACAGCTGAACACCTGGATGTTGAGGGATGGGAGTCAGGTATGAAACCAAGACACGCCCCCAAAAGAGAGCAAAGCTGGGGCAACAGGGGAGACTTTCCAAGACCTTCTACAGACCTCATAGTCCCATTTGTGCACAAGGGGACCCATTTGGGGACAGAGGTGGTGTCTGAGCACGCAGTGAAGGTCTAGCAGAGCTAGGGGAGAGGCGGACATGCGTGAAAACTGGGCATGTCAGGCTCCTCCCACTGTTGCTCAAGTCCAGAGAAGCATCTGGTTTGAACACGCTTCCTTTGAAGTGGGAGCTGGTCCCTGATGCCAGCACTCTGCATTCCCCAAAGAGGAGACATTTCTGTTGCCACAAATAGACCAGAACTGCTTTTGAGAGGAACATTTGCCTGCGTCAGTGGGCTCTGTATTCTACTGGAATAAGATTCATAAGTAGTCAAGTCATTGATGTCATGCAAAGTCTACTAGGACCCAGCTGGAGCCTTTTTCATAGGGAGCAGCATCTAAGGCGACCCAGGACAGGTGCCTGCGCCTTGCTAGATTTCCCAGTGGCTTCCCTTCTGCAGGTGAACTCATGTCCTGGAGCGGCTGGAGCGGTCCCTGACAAGTGATGTCTCCTGCTTAATGAACCTGTTTCCAATAAGCCAGGTTTTATAGTCTGTCAGTGGGCTGACTGCAAAGCTATAAAAGTGGATCTCGTAAAAGAGAAACATGAGTGGCTGACACATCACATTGTAGCTGTGTCATTCTGTGCTCTGGCAGCTGGACTGGCCCTCATTTACAGCAAAAGAGGTGACACAAAGCAGACTAATCGGATATTAACATAATGAGGATTTCTCCCCCCCAGCCCTCATGGGGCTCTGAAGGGCTAGGAATGTTGTGTGACTTCTGGTTTCCAGGGAAATATATTTTCCTCTGTGTCTACTGAGATGCTTTGGTCAAGGTTCGCAAAAGGAATAATGCACAATGGAATAGCTTCTGGCTTCTTTAACACCAAGAGCGAGAACGGATGGAATATGTGAAAGACATAATAACTAGAGAAATAAATAGACTTCATGCCAACATTTCTTAAGTTTTCAAGAAGTCACTTAATCACAGGAATTTTCTGAAAATATGATGGCTCATTTTCACTTTATGGTATGTCTAGTTGGTAGCTCGGAGAGGGAGAGAAAGAAGAACTCATTTTAAGGACGGCCCCAGTTCAGGGTGCCTACCCCATTTGGGGTCGAACCCTGCTTTGCAACCTGACCAAGGTATACTCCCTTCCCTCGCCAGCCTGCCTCTTTTGGAACTTTTATTCCATCCAGAGTTTTCACTGGGGACTCCAATGTTCTAGCCAGGGATACCAGGGAGAGAATCACCCATCACCTGATGCAGGGTCAGAGCCATTCAAAACCTGAAGAAACCGTAAGTACTCGTAAGCTTACGCATGGATGGGCAAGTCCTCAGGACCTGAGGCTGCTCCAGGGCATGGTCCTCCTCCTTTGCGGCGGATTCTCTCTCTTCCTGTGCTCCCTCTCCTTTCTCTACCCACTGGCTTCCTCACCCTCAGCTCCCACAAGGTCAGCTGAACATGACTTTAGATGCCCCAGCTTTGACTTCAGCTCAGCACACCCTTCATTTCACCTCTGCCACTAGTGTCTCAGTCCCTCAGATGCCCCACCCCCCAGTTGCCACCGTCCCAGCTAACCTTTTCCTGTAGAGCTTTGACAGCTTGTCAACCAGCTACCATAGGTCCTTTGTCTGCCCTTCCGGACTGGGTGGTGGAGGTGCTCTGGGAACAAGAGAAACACGCTGCCAGAGCGACCGGGCGCGCAGGTGGGGCCGGTTCTCTTAGCGGGGCTGTGCTCTGCAGAGACCAGCCTCTACATCAGCCACTGGGTACCATCCAAGATCTTAAAGACATCACCCCATCCCCTCCATGATTCAGTTCCAAGTGATTTTTCCAACTTTCTTTCCAGCCCAATGAAGCACTTTCTGGTCCCTGTGGACCCCTCAGCTGTCTCATCTCCGTGTGTTCTTTTCTCCACATATGGCAAATCTGCCTCATGCCTCCACCCCAGCCGTGTCTCAAGGCCCATCCTGCTTGTAACTCTTCCTCTGATCCTGACTGGCTGGGGGGAAAAAGGGAGACCACATCTATCCTATCTGTCTAAGCATGTCTTGTTGCAATCTTGTTGCAATGTGATATTGCAGCTCTCCCATCAAAAGGTAGAGTTTCTTTCTCCACCACTGGAATCTTAGATTCGACCATGTGGCTTGTGTTGGTGAAGGAAACACTAGCAAATATGACAGAGGAAGGGGTCATAAAAGTGCACGTGCGTCGGGGCTTTCTCTCCCTCCTGTTGGCAGAAGCCTTGCATCCACCAGGAGAGCAAAGCTAGACTATAGATCTGGAGCGCGGGAGGTTGTATGGGGTGGGCTCGCATCGGTCCCAGACATCCCGGACAGGTGAGCGAGGCCATCCTAGATCACCCAGCACTACTGAGCCCACCCCAAACAGAGGATCCGCCACAGAAGTGTGAGAAATAGTCAGTAGGTGTCATCTGAGCCACTAATTGTGTGGTTAAAACGAACTGATATTCCACGCCTTCACTTCCCTCACGTGGGGATCTCTCTCCTGTTTCAATCCCCTTAGCATTTTATCAGTATCTTTCATTTGGCATTTGTCACTTCTTACATTTTCTCATGATCATTTATAAAAATATTCAATGCCGGTGGGAGAATAAATGGTCTGAGGGCTGAATTCATGTTGACTTATTGTGTATTTTGCCCAGCCTCCACTTCCACAGCATCTAACTGAACACTGACATGGAGCAAGTGCCTAGAAATGCTTGTGGAGTGAACTGGTGAAGGAGGAGGGACATGGAACGGTGAGTAGGAACACAGATTTTGGAATTCCTGGGCTAAAACCCTAGTTCTGCTCCTTACTAGCTGCATCTCCCTGGTTAAGATTATTAAGCCATTTTATTTTGCCTCAGTTTCCTCATATATAATAGGATGATAACAGAACCAGTATCATGGAATTGTTATAAGGGTTAAATGACTTGACATAGTTCTGTGTTAAATAGTTAAATAAGGGGCATTCAGTGTTTCCTCTAGTCTTGACCATCCGGCCTGCCAAGGCCACAGTCTTTGTCACGTCCATTCTCCCCTTCCATCGAGTGTCATTTGAGCCTCCTATGCTGAGTAACGGACTCTAATTGACAGCCAGCTAATCTAATAACCCAGCATAAACAGAGATGGCTGGACTCTCCCAGGGCTCTCCCTCAGCTTTGGAGCAGAGGGGAATTGAGAAGGGGGCTTTCTGGAGATAGTTGTTAAAAGCATGGCCTTTGGAGCCATTTGGAACAAGGCGTGTGAGTTCGTACTCATCGCTTACCATTCGGGTGACCCCAGGAAGATTGCTTTTTCCTCTGGGCATCTCCATTTCTTTATCTGCAACATAGGAGTGAGAATATCCACCTCCCAGGATGGGTGTGGGAGTTACTGTGCATGGCTCCTTAAAGACAGTCATCTCTCCTCCTTCTGCTCCCGCCACCTATGCTGTTGCTTCTGTCTCTGCTCCCATGGTCCTGATCACGTGGTCTCAGCCAAAGGAGGCACTCATGCTGGGGATCTCTGCCAAAGGCCCCACTATAGATTCAGTAAAACTAAGAGCTGCCTAGAAATACTGTCTTCACCTCCTGTAACCTTCGTTTTGCAACGGTTGTTGCATTCTGCCTCCATACGCGGTGGTCACTTGCACAGCTGTGACACAGGCTTGCAGTGGGCCGGTGTTCTTCCTCCGTCTTGGACCTGCCATGAGCTGTGAGCCTGGGCTGGCCACGCTGAATGTCAAAAAGAATATGAAAGAACCTGGTGACGAAGAACATGGTGGCATCAGATTCCTGGTGTAATCTTCCAAATTTCTTTCACATCTGCCCATTCCTGAGGCTGCCACCGTACTCCAAGCTCCTATCATTTCTTACCTGGCCAGCCACAGTTGCCTCCATCTAAAGGGGGATCCACTCAGAAAGTAGCATGTACAAGGACCTCTGTGATGGCTGTCTATTTAGGTGGTATAATCCCAAGATCAGAAGGGGGGCGCAGGCAGGCAGAGCGGGAGAAGAAGGGAAGTCAAGGTAAGACTGTATAAGGGAGGTCACCCTGTGGGCACCTAGGAACTCCCCCACCCCATAGGACATTCTGAAGAGTGTCCTGTGGAAGGCTCATGAGGAGCCTTTATCCCTCGACCCCTGTTCTCCACTGACTGAGGGTTGCTCCTGGAAGTGTGAACACCCCTGCCCTCTCAGATTGCTCCTGCGCATGTCTCCACAGGTTCCCCTGGCATGGGTGTCATCAGAGCAGCCCTGTACTTGAGGTTGGAGCTGCTGGGGTGGGGTGAGATGACATCCGTGCGGGAGTGTCTACCGTGGCCAAGGCTGGACTCAAAGGAGAGGCCGCCCAGGCGTGGGGCAGGCGCCACAGCTCCCCGTGCGATCCCCTGACTGTTCCGTCCGCATCAGCGTCACGTGTGCCCTCAGACTGTCAGGACTTAAACCAGGTCTGTAGCTAAAGGTCTCAGTCCTAATTTAGCTTCTGCCCGGCCCTGTCCACTGTTCCTGCCTCTTCTCCTCCCACCCCCCCTGACCCTCTCAAATGGGCCACCCTACTTGCGTGCCATTTCACCAACAGTGCTGTGCCTTCACCAACCCCAGGACCTTAGCACATGTCACTGCTTCTTTCACCAGCAAACTCCTATTTGTCCTTCACCTCTCGGCTCAAGAATCACTTCCGCAGAGGAGCCTTTTTAACCGCATCTCTGGGATGGGCCAGCATTGCTTGTCCAGCCTCTCAGAGAGCCATACCGTCTCCCTTTAGACATAAGGAACAGTGTCAGCATTTGCCTGGGAGAAGGAGAGGCAAGATGGTAGCTGAAGGACAAGTCTGGGAGAATGACTGACTTCTCACTCAATATTTTTCTGGACCTTTGAAAATTTATACCAGGTTCCTGTGTTACCAACTAAAACTCTTGGGTAATTAAAAATAAGTCAACTGCAAAAGTCCTGATTGGTTCACTGATCTTTCCGGTTGCTGTCTGTCTGGAAGACTGCTCCCCCAAGACCCTCGGTTCCCAGGCCTTCCACTTCCCCCAGGTCCGTTCTTCGGCAACCTGCGTCTTGCTCTCCAGGGACGTGTCTTATTCCCTCTCTGAGATGAAATGGGCTGGGAGAGCGTTTTTCCTGGTTCTCTGAGTGTGCGTGTTGCCCTTTAGTCGAGCTTTGAGAGCGCCTGGCTGGCTGGGAGCCTGAAATGTGGTGCAGGGAGACATCTGAGTGCAAACCTACAGGACTCCCTCCAAGAAGCAGATGTAGATGTTTCAGTCACCTGATTTGAAATCACAAAACGTAGGCAATAAATTTCACTTTAAACTCCCTGGCCACTAAGGCCAAAAAAAAAGGGGGGGGGCGTTGGTCTCTGGTCAGGAAAAATTACGTCCAGGAATGTGTCTGAGTTTCATAGGTTCAGGAAGACCTGCCGATTTTTAATCTTTCTCTCAAAAAACTCAGCCTGCCTTTCTTAATCATAGTCCCTTGCTTCCTCTTCTTTTTCTTCTCCTTATTAAAACAGCTTTATTGAGGGAAATGGATAGACAATAAGCTGCACACATTTAATGAATACCGTCTGATGCGTTTGGACATACGCATACACCACTGACAGCATCATCACAATATCCGTCACCTTGAAAGTGTCTTTGTGTCCCTTGGTGTGTTTGCTTTTTGTGTGTAGTAAGAATACAACATAAGGTCTACTCTCTTAACACATTTTAAGTGTACGATACAGTGTTGTTGTCTCTGAGCCCTGTGTTCTATAGCAGATCTCTAGAGCTAATTCATCTTGCATAGCTGGAACTTTCTAGCAACTGAACAGAAAACTCCCTGTTCCCCCTCCCCCAGCTCTGGTAACCACTGGTCTACTCTCTGCTTCTGCGAGCCCGACTACCTTAGAGACCTCGGGGAAGCGGAATTGTGCAGCATTTGTCCTCCTGTGAGGGGCTTATGTCACTCAGCAGAGCGTCCTCTGGGTTCACCCATGTCATTGCAGATGGCACCCGATGTCCATCGACAGATGATGAGATAAAGAAAAAGTGGTCTATACATACAGGGGGAAGTTAGTCAGCCATTAAAAAAAGGGAAATCGGTCTCTTTCTTTTTGGCTTATTCTTGGTTAAAACTCTCTCCCTTCAAGTTGTCCTTTATTTCATGTCTCCCCTCACTCTCCTCTCTCTCCCCACCTTGTCCTCCCCCTCCTCCTTTTTCTCAACCTTGTGCTCTCCCCATTCTCTTTTCTCCGCACCCTCCTCCGCTCGCTCTGCCTCCCCCCACCCTTTTCGGCCTGTCTCTCTGTCCCCACCCTCTTCACATCCCCTTCCACGAGCTTCCTACTTCAAGGTTTTGTCAGCCCAGGTGCTTCCAGCAATTGGAAAAACTTGAAGGGGAACAGAGAAGAACTCCAAACATGCCTTTCTCTGCTGGGCCCCTTTCCACAAGGGCCCAGGGATATTTCAGCCCTGGCCCTCCCTCTCTCTCTGCGAACCTGCCTCTGCCAGCCCTAATAAGCAGAAGCAACTTTCCCCCGGGCTGCTTGGAGAAGGGGAGGCCCTGGTCCCATCTGCGTGCCCCACCCCACCTGCTGTCAGGCACCTCCCAGCCAGGCACGTATGAAGCCCACGGCCAGCCCCAGGCCGCCTGCTGGCCCAGGCGGATGAAGCATCTCCCTCCTGCTCCTGCACTCCTGCTTCAGATCGCTGCCCCCCGCCAGGAACACATGACTGACGGAGTCTCTCCCAGAGAAATCTGCTTTGGTCCCATCACAGGCAGAGATGTCAGCAATGATTGCAGTTCAAATGGCTTTGGCCACAGCGGAGCACAAAGGACTTTTAAAGAAGGTCATCCCTTATCTGTCAGGAGAGCAGAGCCGGCTGTTAATACTTCATCAGAGTTTATCTCCAAAGGTGGGGGTGGAGAAGGGAGGCCCAGCGAGGTAGTTCCCTGTGTAGACAGACTCAGTCCAGAGGCTTGTGGACTTCGTACGTCACTGGTGGCCACAGTTCCTTTATCTTTTCACTCTAGAGAGAAAAAATAAAATGGGGAACTTCCCAGTTCCACATGGATTGCCTCTTGTGCTGGTTACCCATGCATCTCCTAGGAGGCCTGTGAGCCGGGATCCACGGCTAGGAGTCTCTGCGCAGGTGGCCGCAGCCCAGGTAGCCCCACAGGCAGGGGTTTCTGCCCGTGCAGCCGCCTGCTTGGGGCCCTTCCCAAATCTGCCCAGTGTCCAGGGATATGAGCTTGTGTCCCCAAAGCAATACAAAGTCTTCTACCAGTTTTTCTTCATCTTGCCTGGCTGGCATGGACTTGGAGCCCGAGAGGAACACCCTGGAGCTCTGGTAGATGAGGCCTGCAGATTGCGACTGGGGGAGAGGTGGGGAGAGCAGGAGGAGGAAACAGGAAGTGGCTGATGTGGGTGTGAAGAGGGGGAGGTGTTGGTAACTCACTGGGGTGGTGACGGGTGCAGGGGGTTCGGGGGGTGCGGCTAGATGTGGGCAGAACTTAGCCTCAGGGCTGGTGTACTGGATTTGGAAGGACTTGGGATGCTGGGGAGCAGGGAGTTCAGGATGTTGGAGGGAAAGATTTTCAGTCTATGGAGTATTTCTCTGTCTACCTGATCCCAGTTGGCTTTCCTTCATTTCTGATGCATTCATGCATCAGGAAACAGGAGCGCTTGCCATGTGTCATAGCAGTACCTGAGACAGGTGTCTTCCTTCCCCATCGGGGCTCTTGGTCCTCTTCACCTGTGTGGGGAAAGGCATTCTGAGGCAATCACTCTACTCCTGGAATGTAACGCCCCCTGGGGTCTGATGGAGGCTGAGCCCGAGTTGCCGGCTGGAGAGAGTGCTTGTCCATAAACGCAGCTACCATGGGGCACAGCGGAGGGCTTGCACGGGTGCTGCCGGGGAAGGCAGAGCGACCGTGACTGTGACCCTGCCGCAAACTGCCCTTAAATGGAAAAGATCCAGGCAGCTAACGGCTTCTTAAGTTAGGTTGTTTGACAAACCGATGAATCTAGCCTGAAGAAGACGTGAGTGGGCATGGCAGGCTACAGCTACCTTCAAAGAGCTGAAGGATCTATTAGGGGAAGTGGAGTGGAGGTGTTTATAGTGACTCCAGAAAACACAGCTCACAATGCTGGCTGGAAGCCATAGAAAAATTGGCTTAATGTCAGGAAAGCTTATCTGAAACAGAGAGCTGTCCAGAAATGGGCCTTGAGGGAATGAGTTCCCCGTCCCTGGAGGCAGACGAGCAGCATGTGCACTGCCCTGCTGGTCCTGCTGCAGAATCGGTGGCTGCACCAGACGGAAGGTGTGCCGACACGACTTACAACGCCCCTTCTGATTTTAACGCTTTGAGATTCTGTGAAGCAGAGAGCAACTTTATTTTAAAAACCACAACCACTCGTTTTTTAATTTGGGGGTTCTTGTCACCTGTGACTTTCTGTGGAGTGGGGGACAAATGTTTTCAAGACCTTTCTCTCCTTTGCTGCCTCTGCAGAACAGTCACTGAGTGTCTCGCCCAAGAGCTCTGGGCTAGCAGGACCCAGGTGCTTTAGAAACACAGCGCCATCGGACAAGTTTCTGAGACCCTCGAAAGTACTTATTGCCCTTGTCCCAGTTTGCTATTTATTTTTAGAAGGGACTCCAAGGTCTTAATTAATTCCTCTTTCCCTTCCTCAATTTGAAGGGGCAGGAATTAAATGCCAATGGATGACTTGCAACAAGAATCCTATAACCCGCCCTCTGGGGAAGGTGCATGGGAAGTTAAAAATTACGCAGGCAATTTGGGAATGCATTTTAGGGTCTCCCTGCCATGCCTGGGATGGCGAGGCTGACAGCGCTGGGCTGACTCTGGGGCCCAGCGTCCCCTGCCCTTCTGGAAGGCGGTTGAGCTTGTTTACGGTCGCCCCAGGACGGAGCCTCCGAGCCCTCTGGAGAAGGCGTTCTGCCTGCACTACGGGCATATTGTCTCCCGGGGTTTCTCTGTGGCCCGCGAGCTGATCTGCTCTCCTGGGCAGCCTTTGGTGAGAGTCTTGTCTCCAGGCCCGTGCACTAGACCAAATCCTACATGCAACCGCCACCTCCTGGAACTTGCCAGAACCAAGCAGCTCCTCAGAATCTAGGCCTTTTCTTGTGAGGGTGTCAGTGCCCTTTCCTCTAGACCCGATGCCGGAGGGCAGGCTGGCTTCCCTCCTGGAAGAGCCTGGAACCCTCTGGGAGGCTTACAAAGCCAAGCCGGATTGCAGAAAGGAAAGGGGTGTCCTTACTGTCATCTTTGATTTGTGCCTCGTTCTCATGCACATTGTGTCCGAAGTTGCTGAAACCACTGCATTTTTTCCAAGTGGTATTTCCTTGGTCCAGAGCCGAGGTGCTGTCACAAGCTGCTGTCCCCACCCCAGGCCCTGGTATCTCTGTGACAAGGCCCCCTGTAGAAGAGGAGAGACACTGGCCTTTAGAATGGCTCTCGGTGGCTCCAGACATGGAAGGAAACAGTGAGACCAACAGAACATCTTCTCCAATGCCCTATCTCCGAAACGCAGCTGTTTTTGATGCTCCCCCACCACCCCCGCCCTCCCCCAGGAAGGAGATTCGGTTCTTGGTCCACATCCTGTGTTGGCCTCTGATAGCCCTTCCTAGTGGCTCTGATGTTCCAGAAGGAATCCTGAGCCCGGGGCCTCTCTGCATCTCCAGCCATTTGGCTTCAGCCTCCTTCTAAGCCCAATTTGACTCAACTTTGACTGGAGCCTAATCAATGCTCGAGCCCTTGATGAAATCATCTCTTTGCCTTTTACTAACCGAGATCATCCTAGATGGACTGGGTTCTGGGCCAAACGCCAAGCATCATCCTCTAACCCCACAGGTGAGCGTCGGCAGAAAGTCTCCCAAACACCAAATGCCGTGTTAGCGAGTAGACAGTGGAGGGTGGCCCTGCCGGCTGAACCGGGGCGGAGGGCTCAGGCGGGGCGGCACGTCCCGTTAGTTACTCTGCTGCTTGACCTGGTTCACATTTGGCCACAGCCGGAGCCCGGGCAGCAGGCCCGACTCAGCTGTGTCCTCTGGCCTCCACACAACATCTTTGTCATGCAGCTTGGCAAGGGACTGCTCAATTCTTTTTGTTACTTCAGAGTAGTGGTCGGGGAAGAAAGGAGCTGCGGCTGGCCTGTCTGGAAGAATAGGTGGAGGCTTATGAGGCAGGATTTCAGGATCTGTGGACATTTGATGTGCAGAAAAAGGAGAGGGGTCTGATGATGGCCTCGCTGCAGCAATGACGTTCGAAAACTCGAAGACGGACACAGAGACTGAAGAATTTAGCTCAGGCAGGAGGTTTGCCCAGGCCGCTCTGGAAGGGCTGCTTATGCCTCTGTGCTGGTGAATTCCCCGAGGGCAGTGACTACATCATGTCTTTCTTTGAATTCCCTCATGTAACCCTGTGCTGTACTTTGCCCACAGTAGATACACGAGCTCACTGGTCAAGGGGGTGCAGCTTTGCAGCCAGGTTGCCTGGGTTTGAATTCCCGCTCCGCCATTTACCCTCGTGCCTTGGACAAGTTAAAGGCCCTCTCTGTGCCTCAGCGTGTGCTCATCTGTTCGGTGGCGATAATAACAACAGCTGCTTTGTTTTGAGGATTAAATGAGATAATGACTAATTAGGCTGGCAGCACATTTGCCGTTGCTCTGAGGGACACAACAGGACTTGGCTGAACGAATGACTGAAATGCAGGTAGAATTCTACTGTAGGTGGGCTGGGTTCTTAGTTTGGGCTTCTTATCTTTGGTGCTTGACTTCACCCTGGTATTTGTCGGCTGTTTCACACCTCGAGGAGTTTTAACATTATTTAAACCATGTAACCAAGACGCTCTGGAGGAACTAGCACTCTCCCACCCTCAGGCTGTTAGCTGGGGCCAACGCTGTTCTTCCCAGAGTTCCAGGGGCAGATTGTGTGCTCTTTGCAGCTGATGGACCACAGATGCCCAGAGGCCTGGGTGGCCCACAGTGCCCAACTCCTCTTGGGACCGGGGCTGGCATTGGTGAGATGGACTGTTAGAGTCAGGGCAGCCGCCACCTGGGGCCGCAGACCAGAACGCAGCTCAGGGAACTACAAGTTCTCCTCGGGAATTGGGGGTTCGCCCTTGGCCTTGCCGGCCCAGTGCTCTGGCCACCCGAGAAGGCTGCCAAAGTGACAGAAAATCGTAGGCTATGCCACGTGTCAGGTGTCCAGGGAAGGGCCTGAGGCAGCCATCCTGGGCATCACGTGGAGGGGAGAAGGCACTGGCACAGGAGCCCGTACTCAGCCTGGTCTCTCCGTGGCCCTTCCTTCCTCCAGCACCCAGCCTCCCCCGCCCCACCCTGTGCTGAGCTCACGTGCGCAGACACTGGCCTTTCGGGTCCCCTGCCAAGCCCTCGGCTTCCCTCGGCCCTGAGCCGCCCATGGAACACAACCAAGATGAGCACTGGCCCGGCTGTTAGGAATCATTTTGAGGATGAAAACAATTAAACTGGGCAAGAAGCCCACCACCAGATCCTGTCCCCTCCTTTGCACCCTCAGCCCATTGTTCCCCTTTATCGCTGTCCTAGTCACCTTTCTCTCCACCCACAGGCGCACTGAGAGCCTCAGCCAGCAAGGCACTGGCTGCAAAGGCACCCATGCAGGCTTGTGGATTTGGAGAGCCTGGGGTGCTGGGGAAAAGGGTAAGTGGATTCCGGAAGCATCCCTCCCCTGGGAGATCGGGCCAGATTCAGCCAAAGCCCCAGCCACCTGTGCAAGGAGCAACTTTGCCAGAGAGCATGCGCTCCTGGGGCTGCTCTCCCTGCTCCGTGAGGCAGACTCTTGGAAACCGAGGCATGGCTAAGGAAGACCGTGGGCAGCCTGGTCATCCAGCCCAGGGCACCCCACGGGCTCTGCGCTCCAGGGAGCTCAGCACTGCCTCTACAGAAATCCCTCGGGCAGCTCTGGGCCCTCCCTGCCGAGGCAGGACCAGCCGAAGAAGGATCTGGGGCTCGAGTGGGCCTGGGGGTCTGCACGCTGGCTGCTGGGGAGGACACTGGGGACATCTTTGGTCTCTTCTGGTTCCCATGCTCCGCACCACCCCTGGATTCCTCAGAATGGTGTTTGTCTTCCCGTAGCCCTGTTGCTTTCCCGTGGTGTGTCCTCATGTCTAGAGCCATGCCTGGCACACGGTAGCCTCTCAGCAAACCTGCCTTGACTGGGATGGACGGTGCCCATTGCTGCAGAGGAGCAGTGGGGACCCGTGGGCTCCAGAGCCTTTCTGTTTCAGTTCCAGAATGGTCTGGGAGTGGGGGCGGGGTGAGGGCAGACCTGGGCAGTGGACGCAGCCAACTACCCAGTGAGCAAGGTGCTCAGCCGCCCCTCCTATCGCCCCTGCCCGCCTTTACCCCAGTGTCCTGCCCCCCCGTTACCGCAGCTCCCCTCTCCTCGATCCTTTATTCATCTCAAGATGCTCATATTTGCTCACCTCAGTTATTTGCCTTAAGTATCAAAGTTTTAAGCTAAAAAAATAAGTCTCTTACAATGACTGATTTCAGGCATTGACAATGGTTGAGAAGTCCTATCTTGGGGAGGGAGTGACAATGGGGACTTCCAGGGCCACAGAAGATGGCCATGAGACCCAGTTCCCCAGGTCCCTAAGCAACCCCACCCAGTGCTTCCCATGTTATCTCTATGGCACTAGGGGGAAGTGGCTTCAGAGGCCGGGACATGGTTTCCAGCGAGGCCCATGCCAAGTGTGAAAACTGACGACAAGGTTCCGGGGCAGCTACACAAAAGCAGTCCAGAGTGAATTTCTTCTCAGCATATCACCTTACTGCAGCCATTCCACCCTGTCAGTGAGGGAGGGCCACCCCGCCCACCCTCACAGCTGCCTGGGTGTGGCCTGGGGACGGGGGGCTGGGGAGTGGTGGTGGTGGGGGAGGCTGGGCTGAGAGAACAGATGATTTCAATTTAAGGCAGCATTTGGGGAGAATACTGTTCCACTTGCTCAGTTTTCTTAGTCCTCCCACCTCCCCAAACTTTGATTCAATCAGCGGTGGGTGAGAGAGGCCCGTTTCCATAGCAACGCCACTGTGAGAAAGAAAAATCAGCAACACAGTGCCGGCTGTTTCCATCTGGAACAGGGCTCTTGGGTGGGTGAAGAAATGGACGCCCAGCAAACCCGGAGGGGCTCTGAGCCCACGTTCCCTGGTGGTTGACCTTTTGTCCCACGGGGGACCCCGGAAAAGGCATGGAACACGGGAGAGCTCCAAAGATGATTACACCCAGCAAAACACACCTGCTCATGGCCTGGTTTCCATTAAACCAGCCTGATCTCTTTGGGCTCTAGGCCTATTGGCCTGTGTTTATTTTCACGGCTGATGTAACCCAACCAGACTGATGAGTCTGGATCTTTCTCTTTTTCTTGTGTTGTTTCCTGTTTAGTTGACCGTGTTCAATATTTCTGTGCATATTCATTTCCCATCCGATGCTGCCAAAAGAACCATGATCATTATTTTATCTTCCAAAGGCCATAGCCTGGACATTGTTCAGAGTCAAAGGGTTCAATCCAAATGGAGAGAATCTTCGGGGTTGTCGAAGTCGAGTTTCTAAGGAGCATTGTTGGCTGAACTTGGTGTCCCAGCTTTTGGCCGGAATGAGATGTTCAGGAAGTGTTTCGAGGAGGCATGCTGCTTTGAAAATTTCCAAATCTGGGATTGAGGATTTGGGGTAAAGTGACCCTCAGATCTTCTGAGGTTCTCATCCTGCTAGTGTCCTTGGAGATCCATCCCAGCCTAGCCCTGGGCCTGGCCAGCGCAAATGGCCCTGGGTTTGGATATATCCCCAAATATAACCTCCTCCAGGGCTATTGCCCTTCACTCAGAACTCCACTGGGCCTTTTAAAGTAAATTGAATCCATATGTTTCTGATTCATTTACACTTAACTCATCAGAACGTTCCCTTTTTTATGAGTGAGTTGTTGTCTTAAGATGCCTTTGCAGCCTTGTTTATAAGCATTTCTTTCCCCCTTAGAAACAAGATACCATGTCTTGTCAAGCCACGGGGACAGGGAGCAGTGGTGGTAGAAACGTGACTTTAGGCCTGAGTTTTGTTTTGGTTCCCAAGAGGAAATGCAATGTTTCAGCAGCGCTGTTCAGTTTACGTGTCCAAAGATTCCTTTTTGCCCCGAGCACGGAGTTGGAGGCGAACACCATACCCCTTGTCCTGGGCTGGAAGCTCAACGAGTGCTGTTTCTGAGGAGTAATGGAACCTTGGGCAAATCATTTCATCTTTTTCTCCCAAATCCTTCATCTGTAGAATGGGCATGATCACGCCCCCTGCTTCACAGGGCTGTTGTAGGAATAATGTCTTTGAAGCTGTTACAAAAATATTGAGTCATATGGAATTAGCTAACATTCCTTTAAACTGCGCCAAGCCCGTACTCTCTTCCATCCTCTACTTCGTAGGCCGTCTCTCTGGTCCACTTAACTCCATTTAGTCCTTCAAGACTCTGTTTAAGCTTTACCTGTTTTAAAACTCCCCTATACACGAACCTTGGCCCCTTAAGAACTGTCCATCAGTTTCTCCTCTGTGTCCCTGCAACATCTTATACATGTCTCCGTGGTCAGACTCACTGTTTGCTCTTCCTTGATCTAACCTGACTTCCCATTTATGAAAGCCGCATCTCTGTAAGGCAGTAAACTGATACTCATCTTGGTATTTCCAAAGCCCCGGGGGGAGTCTGGCCCACAGAGGTGCTCAGTGATGGTTTTGAAATTGAGGCGGTAAAGACAGAAAAGAAAAAGAACACAATGCTGTCCGTTTTTCTTTTTTGTTGTATTCAAGATGAATCCAGTTAATTCTATCGCCTTTGTAAGAAAGTAAAGCTGGACCGAAAGCGATTGGTAAGATTTCTCTTTTTGCTCTGAGCACTGTCGAGTTAATGCAAATCGGAGGGCAACATTCAAAATCCATGAGCAGTAACGCGTCTCACTCGCTGTATCAGTTCCTTTGGTCACGCTCCATCTTCTGAGACAAAAGCAGCATTTCCCAGAACACAGGGGCAGACGTAGTGATAAATATCGAAGTCCTACAGTGCTATTCTTCAACGCTCTTTCTTTTCTCTCAATGCACATCCTCTGAATACAGGCTTGGGGAAATAAAAAGTCCATATCCATTCAGCATCAACCCATTGAGTTTTGGCTGTAAGAGCCATTGAATATGCAAAGCAAGGTGCGATGATGCTGGACACTCGGGGTCTTGGAGCATATAAACAGAAATTGGACAGGAGAGCTTTCTTGAAGGACTGGTTGCAGACCCAGGATTAAGGATGTACAACTAACTGCATGACAAAGAAAACTGTGGTCATTTCTTAACAAAACAAACAAAGTATAGGTACGGAGGAGGGAAAAATTACCTATGACCAGTGTAACCTGGGAGGGGACAGTTCGTTTGACCTGAACTTTGAAACAGAGTTGAGGCTTGGCTGATTGTGGTGGAGAAAGATTACAGACCCAGAGGCCCGCTCGAGCATAGCTCATCAGGTGCAGACATGCAGAATATATTTTAAGAACATCAAACAGACCAGTGTGGCCAGAGCAAGAGTGTCTCTTGGGAACACAGTGAGAAATAAGGTCAGAAAGGTAGGCTTGAGCTCAGAGATCCAAGATTTTATGCTGTAAGCAAAGGGAAACCACTATTTTTGATCACGGAATGACTTCATCGGAACTACAGAATAGAGAGATAGCTTTATTGAATTCAAGCTTTATTGAGTACCTGCTGTATTCAAGCAACTATTTTCATTTTATGAATTAATTCATCTCATCCTCATTCCAACCCATTTCAATACATTATAGGGACAACCCATTTTACAGATGACTGAATTGAGGCACAAATAAGATGGGTGGCCTGCTTAAGTTCAAACCTCTAGCAATCAATACAACCAGGATACAGATCTTGATTTTCAGCTCTAGAACTCAAGCTCTTAACACATACTTCTCTCCCAGGAAAGGAGCAGGAAGCAGGTGACTCAGTTAGAAGCTATTGCTATTTCAATATCCGTATGAAAATGTATGAGGGCCAGAGTGAGAACAGAGATTTCAAAATACAAAGAACAGAGGGGGGTGATGTGGTAGAAACACCGTCCCCAATTTGCTGTGCGGTGGGGGATCACAAGGGAGAGAAGAAATCAGAGAAGACTTTCTGGTTTGGGATTTGACCCACAAGAAGCAAAGCAAGTTTTGTGGAGAAGGTGAAGAGTTCAGTTTTGGACACATGGAACAAGACACTCGTGTGGAAATATCCCGCAAAATGTTGGAAGTGTGGGTGGGAGAAAGTTGGGCGCTACGGATGTTGAAACACTGAGGGGAACGTTGAAGCCAGAAGGGGCCATATCATCAAGGTCTCTTTGAGGTATTGAACCATAAACTGTTGGCCATTTGTGTTTTTCTTTTTCTGCATACTCGGGTTGTTGATTTGAGATCTTCTTTTTAAGTGTAAGCATTTGTAGCTAACATTTAAATTTCCCTCTTAACACAGATTTCACTGCATGCCATAAGTTTTAGTATGTTCTGTTTTCATTTTCATTTGTCTCAAGGAATTTTCCTATTTCCCTTGTGATTTGTCCTTTGACCTACTGGTTATTTAAGAGTGTGTTGTTTAATTTCTATGTATTTGTGGATTTTCTGCTATTGATTTTTAGTTTCATTCCATTGTGGTTGGCAAAAAATACTGTGTATGATTCCAGTATTTTAAAGTAGGTTAAGACTTGTTTTGTGGCCTAACATATGGCCTATCCTGGAGAATATTCCATGTGCAGTTGAGAAAAATGTGTGTTGTGCTGTTGTTGATTGGAGTGTTCTATATATGTATCTTAGATCTAATTGGTTTCTAGATTTGTTCCTGATTGATTCTCTGTCTCCTTATTCATCTTCTGGCTGGTTGTGTTATTAATTATTAAAAAATTGGTATTAAAGTCTTCTACTATTATTGTAGAGCTATCTATTCTCTATAATTCTGTCAATGTTTACTTCATAAGTTTTGGTGCTCTGATTCATGATATATATACTGTACCTGTTGTATCTTTTTTATATCAGTTGACCCTTTTATCAATATATAATGTCCTTCTTTGTCTGTTGTATTTTTGACTTAAAGTATATTTTGTATTGTATTAGTACCACCACCTCAGCTTTCTTTAGGTGACTATTTGCAAGGAATGTTTTTTTCTATCTTTTCATTTTCAATCTTAGTGTGTTCTCAGATCTAAAGTGCATTTCTTAAGACCTGGCCAGGTACCCCAGTTGATAAGAACATCATCCTGATGTGCCAAAGTTGTGGATTTGATCCCAGTCAGGGCATCTATAAAAAGCAACCAATAAATTCATAAATAACTGGAACAACAAATCGATGTTTCTCTCTCTCTCTCTCTCACTCTCTCTCTCCCTCTCCCCTCTCCCTCCTTCCTCTAAATAAATAAATAAAATAAAATAAAATAGTTTCTTGTAGTCATTATAGAGTTGGATCACACTTTTTAAAAACCATTCTGTTGAATGGTTTTAATCTATGCCTTTTAATCTATGCCCTTTAAATTGGAGAATTTAAACCATGTACATTTAAAGTGATTAGCAATAGAAAAGGACTTACCAATACCATTTTGTTATTTGTTTTCTGTATGTTTTATAGTTTTCCTATCCATCATTTCTTTTTTACTGTCTTCTTATGTGATTGGTTGATTATTTCTAGTGACATGTTTTGTTTCCCTTCTCTTTTTCTTTTGCATATATTCTTTTCCTTGTGATTGCCATGGGTATTACATATAACCATTCTAAATTTGTAATAATCTATTTTAAATTGATGCCGACTGATTTTAATTACATACAAAAACTATTATATTCCTTTACAGCTCCATCCCTCCAAATTTATATTATTGAGGCCAGAAATTACATCTTTATATATTTTGTACCCATTAACATAGATTTATAATTATTTTTATGCATTGTCTTTCAAATTCTGTCAAAAATAAGAAGTGGGGTTAGAAAACAAAACTAGAATAATATCGGTTTTTATATTTGTCCATGTTTTATCTTTGCCAGAGAGTATATCTTTATAGGTCTTTAAGTTACTTTATAGAATCCTTGCTTTTCAAGTTGAACGACTCTCTTTAGCATTTTTCAAAGGGCACAACTAGTGGTAATGAATTCCCTCAGTTTTTGCTTATCTGAGAATATTTAAATTTTGCTCTCCTTTTGAAGGACAGTGTTACTGGACATAAAATTCTCACTGTCAATATTTTTTCTCTTAGCACTTTAAATATGTTATCCCAATGCCTTCTAACCTGATGAGAAATTGGCTGATGATCTTACCGATCCCTCGTTTAATGAATTAGTTTTCTCTTGATGCTTTCAAGAGTCTTTCTTTGCCTTGGTCTCTGTCTCTCAGCAGTTTATAATGAATCTCAGTTTGGGTCTTTTTGGCTTTATCCTACTTGGAATTCATTGAGTTTCTTGAAATTGTAGATTCATGTCTTTCCTTAAATTTGAGAAGTTTTCAGCTGTTATTTCTTCAAATAAACTCTCTGATTCATTCTATGTTCTGCCTCTCTGACTTTTACAATAAACGTATTGACCTACTATATGCTATTCCATAAGTCTCTTAGTCTCTGTTCACTTGTCTTTATTCTTTACTGTTCTGCTCCTCAGACTCAATAATTACATAATAACCCTGTCTTAAGCGTCCTTGATTTTTTATTCTTCCTGTTCAAGTCTATTTTTGAACACTTCTTACCAATTTTTCAACTCAGTTACTCTACCTTTTAATCTCCAGAATTTCTTTTTGATTTCTTTTTAAAATTCCTATCTTTATGTTGACCTTCTCATTTTACTCACACATTATTTTTAAATTTCTCTTAGTTCTTTGTTCATGTTTTCCTTTAGCTCTTTGAAAAGATTTAAGACAATTGTTTTCTTCTAGACACAAAGAACAGGTTGGGGGTGCCAGAGGCAGAGGGTGAGGCATAGGTGAAATGGGTGAAGATGGTCGAAGGTCAAAATTCCAAGTATAAAATACATAAGTCCTGGCAATTTAGTGTACAGCATGGTCACTATATTTAATTATAATGTGTTGAATATTTGAAGGTTTCTAAAAGAGTAGATATTAAAAGATCTCATCAGGAGAAAAAATATGTATCTATGTGTGGGGAAGGATGTTAACTAGAGTTATCATGGTGATCATTTTGCGATGTATACATTATATCAAATCATTGTGTTATTCACTTGAAACTACTATAACATCATATGTCCGTTATATCTCAATATCAAGTCAAATCAAATCTACGGTACAGTATTGGAACAGCTTACTAAAACTTGAAAAATTCTTAATTTCAAAACACTATTTGTTCTAAGAATCAGAAAAGGAGTGTGAGTTTGTATTAAAAACAGTTATTTTGAGTACCGGAATCATATACTTTGTACTCTTTGTGTTTTCAGTATTTCCAAATAGTACACATTTTATTTTTATAACTATAAAAATATCTCAATAAAATTCCTATTCATCGCAAATCTTGCAGGACATCTATCTATCCATATTCTTTTAATGGTTAATCCATTACATACGCTTGAAAGAAATAAAATACAGTTCTTTAGAAATTATACTCTACATCAGGCTTTTCTCCAGTAGAAATTTTCTTTCACTTTAATTATTCCAAGTAAGGATGGAGAATTCCATCTGAAATTTCTCCCGCAGCCATTTCTTTCCTTTAGGGAATAACTTGAAGCCAGCATGCCTGTGTTAGAGGGAATTCACTTGTCAGGTGACAATGCCAAGCTTTGCTGTCCAGGCAAAAGGGAGTAAGTAGCTGCTCCCAGGGGCCTGAGGGCATAAACGCCAGTCTGCTCAGGCCTCCACTGCACCCAGCTCAGGACCTGGCAGCAGGAAATAAGTGAATGAAAAAATGAATAAGCTAATAACTCATTTTCTTCGTGGAGCATTGTCAGAAACAATCCTATTTTCAATACTTTAACAATCAAAGAAACTCTTCATAGACACACACACACACACACACACACACACACTCCCCTTACTTGCATGGCTCTCCCTAGAAGGTAATTACTCTGAGAACCAGTGATTGTCTCAGTGGTCAACCTAGTTTAAAAAAAAAAGGATGACGGTTTTAAAGTCTTTGTGTTGTGTCCAAAGCTTGTGTTTCTTCAAGGATGGTTTCTGCCATATTTTTCTTTTTCCTTTGGATGGGCCATGTTTTACTCTTTCTTTGTATACTTTTAATTTTGGGAGGGCTGAAGACTGAGCATTTGGGGATGGTGGGGGGAGACTACCTCTTCCACTCTTCGCAGATGGGCTCTGTGGTGGTGAAGTCCTGAAGTAATTAGCCAGCCTGTTCTGAGCCTTTACATCAGCTGAACGAGAAATCTTAAGGTTGTCTTCTCAGGTCTTTTCTGAGTCTGTGTCTTACCTTGGGCCTCTGTTATGTGGCTTCTCAATGATCCTATGTACACAGCCGCTTATAAATGTCTTAACTGTACAAAGAGCCTCACCTCAGTTTTTCCTTCGGGTCTTGTGTCCTCACCCATAATCCCTGTCCCAGACACCTCCGGTCTGTAGCTTCCCTGAAGCTTCCCTGAGCAGAGCTCTTTGCTTCTCTCTGCCTCAGGTAAACCAGGGTAGTCCTTCGGGGCGTGCAGCCTGCGGGGTTCTGTTCAAGGAAGAGAAGTGGTTGTTGCAAAATAGTTTCATGTACCTGCAGCAAGAAAAGCAGACAGGGATTCACACCCAAAACTCTGCCCCCTCTCAGGGAGGCTTAGCCATTGCTTATACACACTGTGTGGTCATTTACATGTTGATTTATTCTTCTTTTTGTTTTGTGTGTGTGTGTGTTCTTTTTATCCTCATCTGAAGACACAGTCATTGATTTTAGAGAGAGGGAAAGGGAGGAAGAGGAACATCAATGCTTAATGTTTCTCCGATGCTTAATGTTTCTGTGAGAAGACAGAAACATTGATCAGTTGCCTCCTGTATGTTCCCCAACCGGGGACCAACCCATAACCCAGGGATGTGCTCCAACTGGGAATCGAACCCAAGGCCTTTCAGTTTACTGAACAACAGTCCAAGCAACTGAACCACAACAGCCAGGGTGGATTTATTCTTTGAAGTCGGCTCCATTTATCCAGGTGAGTTCCTGTCAAGCTAATCCTGTTTAGAGCTGGCCTGCAAAATACTGTGCTACATTTTAACATTTAGCAAGACTAGCATTTAGTAAGAATGGCCCAGACCTTCAAACCCTTGTCCTATCTAACACGCGGGTAGGTGAGAACATTACAAATAAGGCTGGTTCTGTGCCCTTCGGTTCAAGAGCGAGGACTGGGAGCTGCCGCCCTCTCCAGGCCAAGACCGCGCCACAGCGGGGACAGGGTGGGAAAAGGGGAGGCACGCACAGGACACAACTTTCTATTGCTTCGAATGCGGTTTTTTCTTGATTGGGTGCTTGCTGGTTGCCGTAGACCTTTCACTGTTTTTCCATAGCTCATACAGAGTTGCTTCCACCAATTTTTTTGGTGGTTTTTTGATGTGTCCATGAGGAAATAAGGGCTTGGAGCTTCCTAGTCTGTCATTTTGCTGATGGCACTCTCCACGATCATCTTTGTGACTCCTTTTAGCCACTCCTGGCTGCCGGACCTCCTTGAAAGACCAAAAGGGAGACATATAGGGAGTCACATATGTTATAACAGATGAAATTCTCCCATGAGAAGTATCTGTGCTGCTTGGGAGAAACAAACTATGCAGAATGATTCTATGTAGCCCTGGCTGGTGTGGCTCAGCGGATTGAGCACCCACCTGCGAACCAAAAGGTTGCTGGTTTGATTCCCTGTCAGGGCACATGCCCGGGTGGCCGGCCAGGTCCCTGGTTGGAGGTGTGCGAGAAACACTAATTAATGTTTCTCTTACACATCGATGTTCCTCTCTCTCTCTCTCTCTTTTTCTCCCTTCCTTCTCCTTGCTCTGAAAATAAATAAATAAAATCTTTAAAAAAAAATGATTGTATGTAAACAGAGGCCTTGGGAAGGCCAGCTCTTCCATCCCTACTGCTACTCCCAAAGATTAAGCCGCTTAATCCCAGTATAACTGGGCCAGGGGGCGATTTTGCCGTGGTCAGTCCGAAGCAAATCTCACTCTAGAGAGGCAGCTGTGAAAAGGCTCAGTTTTTGTGAAAGCCCGAGACAGGGCACTTACACAGGTAGTTTATTTGGGAGGTTGCAGAAGCAAGGAATGAGAGGGAGTGAGAAACAGAAAAAGAAAAAGCCGACATAAGGACATTGCACCAGTGCTGCTGCTACGGACACTGGGGTCTCGGCTGTGCTGGACCCCCCGAAACCAGACAGAGTCATCACTCCCAGGAAAGCTGGGAGGCCAGGGAACGTGCTGATGGTAAGGAGTTGCCCCTGCGGACACTAGCTTCTCTGTGGACTCCTCAGAGCTGCACATCCTGCGTCCAGCGGGCTCCTCTCTGTCTCTGAGGTATTACGCTGCAGGTAGGGCAGTGGCGGACTCTGACATGGGACGAGGGGGTACGCCCTTGGATAAAGCAGTGCTCTCCGACAGCTGGGGATGCTGACGTGGACTGGGCAAGGGCGAAGGTGTTGATAGCATGGCAGTCCTGCTGCAGATTCGCAAGTGTGCATGTGTGTTGTTCTAGCAAACAGAACTCGGCAGTCTAAATGTAGAATCTCATCTCTTTTCTGCCCCCCCTCCTTTTTCCTTGTCACATTTCATCCATTTATAAGGAGTCTTAGGCCCTGGCTGGTGTGGCTCAGTGGATTGAGTGCCAGCTTGTGAACTGAAAGGTTGCTGGTTCGATTCCCAGTCAGGGCACGTGCCTGGGTTGTGGGCCAGGTCCGCAGTAGGAGGCATGTGAGATGTTTCACATATCAATGTTTCTCTCCCCCTCTTTCTCCCTCCTATCTCTTCTCTCCAAAAATAAAAGAATAAATAAATACATAAATATAGTGGGGGAAATTAGGTAACCAAATTAAAAAAATAAATAAAAAGGGTCTTACTACTATAACAATACAGAACAATCCCTCGCTTTTCCAAACCACTGCTGTAATCTAAGTTGTCTCCTGTTTTGCTAATGGCTGGTAATCAGAGAGATATGTCTCAGTCCCAGAGGAAAGACCTTAGTATATTCTTGGGTTTCTTGGGGTGACTTTCTGTATGTTGAAGCAGAGGGTTAGGGGGGCCCTCGACAGCTATGGGTCTGCTTGGTGGCTCCACACTGGTTTGCGTTAGCTTCTCTGTGGGAGATGCAACACAAAGGAGGTGCCCAGGAACCCTGCACGTAATTCGCAGCCATTCATTCTGACTCTTTTCCCTTAGGATTTCTTTTGGCTGAACAGCAAGCTCTCTGGGCTCAGCAACAAGAGAACATCGCTAACGTAATGTAAGCCCTGGGCAGCTGTGGAAGGTGGAGATAGCTCACGATGAACAGCTGTGTGAGGTTTGACCTTCGGAGACAAGCAACACCACCGTAGGCTGGTTTCCATTTGGATTTAGTGCAAATGAGGCATAATAACAATTAAACAGTTGTATTTGGAAGGGAAGGAAATTACGAAGGCATTTCATTGGGAGTAAGGAGGGGAGGTAAAGGAGGAAAGAGATTTTATGAATGACGGCAGAGAGAACTCTTCCTAGCACTGAGAAAGGTAGAAACTAGTAGGAGTCATCAGCTTTATGAGAGTAGAAAGTCTCACTGTGATTGTGTGCTTCTGTGCTCTCCCAGCAGCCCACCCCACAAGAGCATGGAAAAGCCCTGCAGTGGTTCGTGCCTGTGTGGCTACGCGAAAGAAGAGGAGCTGAGAGGACAGGCTCTGTTCTTGAGACACCTGAGACCCTTGGGCTCGACAGTGTGGGATACTTACCTGTGCTGGGTATTTAGTGGTGAACATCTGGGTTAAGTTGTCCCGGGAAGGTTTGTCAGGACGTGGGGCTTTAAATCTTGGGGGAAGCTCTTGTTTTGTCAGATCACTTGAATTTTCCTAGAAACTGCTGATATCAGTAAAATAAAAAGAACAAAAATAATCCAGGCAAAAACATTAATCATGGGAAGTGGGAAAGGCAAACACATGTGGCAGATGCATCTGGGTTGCCTTCCTTAAGCAAGGCCAGCTGTAGGCCTTGAGCTTGCTTTCTCGAACCAAGATGGACTCCAAGAGAAGAGAAGGGAGGAAAGATTTCCCCCCACCCCTGCCCCAAAAGACTGTAAGAGTGTCTGGGGTAAAGTGACTATAGTTTATTCATTTTCTCCTCAAGTCACTATTGCAGTCCCGGGCCCCTAGCAGTGGTATAATAAATGTTCAACTCAATGATCTCAATAGCCCAAATTCTACTTGGATTAAGTAAATTAAATTATGGTCAGTCATACAACCAAAGTTGAATTCTGTGACTGTATTAAGCCTTCCCAGTGGGTTTAGAAATAGTTTCTAAGAGAAGTTGACTAAAAAGTGTCAAACAGCGGACGTGTTCACATAGCGCAGCTTAGTGTTAGAGAGCAGGGGCTTTGGTGTCAGATCTGAATCTCTGGCTCCACCAGTTGTGGAAAGATTGTTTAGCCTTTTCAAAGCTTAGCTCCTTCAGTTATAAAATGGGTATGATAACGGTATGTACCCTATGGAATTATAATAATAAAATAATACTCACAGAACACTTAGTACGGGATGTCGCACAGAGAAAGCAATTGATGCCAGTTGTAGTCGATCACCAGTAGTCCCTGCCATCCTCCTCAGCAGCATCATCTAGAGCAGGGTGGCAGTGGGGGTGAGGGGGGTAGACATTGGCCCACTGCCAGTTTTTAGAAGTAAAGTTTTACTGGGACACAGCCATGTCTGTTTGTTTACCTGTTTTCTATGGCACCTTTCATGCTACAAGGACAGAGCTGAGTAATTGTGACAGGGACCACACGCCCATCAAAGCCTGAAACATTCACTATCTGGCCCTTTGCAGAAAAGTTTGCTTCCCCTGATCTAGAAGCAAGAAAATCCAGAAAGGTGCTTATACCTTTCTTGAGCTTTCATTCCTAGGAAGTCAGAGCTTTAGTTGGAAGGCGCTGGATGGGTGAACCTGTGCTGCAAGAGAGTGTTATGTTTGCCTCACAGGTTTCCAAAATATATTAAGAGGCAGAGATGAACAAATGCTAAGACAGAAAGGTAAAATCTTTTTGCCTGAACACTTTACCCAGAGAGGAAGGACAGAGATAGAATCTTCCAGTTTAAAAAAAAAAAAAAAGGCTACAGAAGCGCAGAACTCCAAATAAATTAGAAAACGGTGATTTTTATGACCTTCGAGTGCGTCTTAAGTTATTTTATTAAAATAGGAATTCTTGTTTCTCAGCCCAGAGATGTAATAAGGTGAAAGTCATATACACGGCAGGGAGTATTTGCACACGGTAACAATATAGTATTTGTTCTCAGGATTCTTCTATTTTTTTTCTTTAAATCTGAGAGTTAATACAGGCAAATACAGAGTGTGTTTGGAATTCCTGGTCTTCTAAAATTGTCTTTTTAGACTCATAGGAGCGAAAACAATCTTCAAACTCACCTGATAGAAAGGAGTGACTAAAGTTGGAAACTTAGCAACAGATTAGAAAGAGAATTAAAAAGGACACCCCCCCCCCCAAAAAAAAACCCACAAAAAACAAACAACAGAAAAACCGCAACAACTCAAAAGTTAGATAAAACTGCTTTGGTGAGATTCTGCAAAAAAGAAGAGGACAAAGAGTGGGGAATTGCCCAGGGAGAGGGGTTGTATGAATCAAAGTGAAAGGCCAGACCAGGAAGGACCGCGGGACAGAACTAGGTTTAGCATCAAGAAACTGGTTGACCTCAGCCTGCCAGCACCATCCTTCCCCAGCACCGGGGAGCCGCACGGAGCGGAGCCGGGTTTCTGCCATCCTGGGATGAGAGCGCATGTCTCCTGGCGCGACAAGCTGTTAGATGATCTTTTTGTTTCCCATTGATCATCCAGAAGTTTGCTTATCTTTTCAAACTATCCCACCTAATCCCCACTTTGCACGGTTACGTCAAGCATAAACAGAGAGTGGAGGCTCAGGCCACTGCAGGGTTGGAAGTGGGGTAGAAAGGAAAGTCCCTGGTGCCCATACGGGGGGCTGAGAGGCGAGGCAGGGTCGACATCAGCTCTAGATCGCCCCTCAAACTAAGACCGTGGTACACAGCCCGTGGGCACACATGGTCATTGATGGGAATCATTAAGGCATTGATATCCAAAAGTTTTGAGTATTTGTCTTCTGTCTCTGAGCTTGTTCCCAAGTAGGTAACAGTGATCGCGCGTGGCACTGAGCAGAGCGCCGGCAGTCACGTGTTCAACGTGTGGTAGCTGCTATTGTTGTCATTGTTGAGACCAAATGAAAAAGTTTGGGTTTTGCTCTTCAGTGAAGACATCTTATTTGTTTCTTCACAACAAACAAGTAGAAAGCACTTGGTCTGAAAAGTCAGTGTAGCTTTCAGGTTCTCACCCCTATTAAGCTCTTATCCCAATGGACCCCTTGCCCACATTCTGGGATGAACCCCTCATGTGGTGATTTGCAGAAGCCACTGCCCGGGGCCGTCATGAGCCAAACGTGTGCCACTCCAGTCTGCTCTTTGTCCCTACTTCCTGAAGGAATGTTCTAAAACCCCCGCTCATGGCTTCCTCCACCAGCTCTTTCTTTCCTAGAAAGATTATGTTCGTTCTTTTGTACATTTGCAAGATAAAAGGAATGTAAGCATTTGAGTAACACTGAATTTTTAAAGGCGTAATGGGGTTAGTTTGGGTAAAACAAACCATTTCACATCATCTGTAGAAGAAATCTAGTATGTTCTGGAGTTCATTGGGGAACCAGAGAATATTCAATTTTATAAGAGTATTAAGTTTTTATTGAATTACGTCTTTATTCAAGGCACTTTGGTTCATCTACTGAAACTGAAAGTTGAACCCAGTGATCTTTGGGCTAGTAAAACTTAAAGCATAATGAGAATCTTTGGCTGACTCAGTTCTTTTAAGGAAGACTCTGTTGGGCCCCGGAGGCCGCCAGCTTTCGGATGTTCCTCTGAGATGGGATTGTTGGTGGTTATTGGTTTCTACAAATAACCAAAGCGAGCTTGCCCGGTACCCTTACGCGGCCCAAGTGCAGTGGAACGAGTAGTGGAAGATGGCTCTGGGACACCAGAGTCCTGGTTCTGGCTTTGCTGCTCAGAGCTAAAGCTTCCAAACTTCTCAGGAATTCAGTTCGATCATCTGCTAAAATAAGGGAATAAAACAATTGGTGATCCCAAAATACCGATCTGACATCTAACCAGTTACTTAAAACTCCCCAGGGAAAATTGTTAAAAATACACATTTCTTAGCATAACTCTGGAAACAGCTTAACTGTCCATCAGTAGGGGACTGGTTAAACAAGTGATGGTATAATCCAACCATAAGTGCCTTTTAAAAAGCACACGCTGATACAGAAAGGCCCCTAAGTGATATTATTATGTGAAAGCAGGAAAGTGCAGAGCCACATGCATGGCAAACTTCATTTGCGCCAGTAAAGATGCATATATGAGCTCTAACAGCTCTACACAGTAAGATATTACTAATAACAGCGATAATGTTACCAGCCTGCTCTGATATCTTGTTTTCTTTGTGCCTTTCAACTTTGATCTGTAACGCATTGTAACAAGCAGGCAGCTTGGTACTGTGGGAAGAACGCTGAGCTTAAATCATATACTGGTTGCCTAAACTTGTGAAAGCGACTTCACTTCTCTGGATCTTTGCGTTTTCATCTTTCAAATGGGTGAGTAGGACTAGCAACACAATTGGGTGGCTCTATTTTAATTTGCACAGTGTGTATAATCTACTTAGAGAGACACAGGCACACGGAGACACATTTGAACAGAAAAATGAATAAAGAACAGGCACTAACTCAGCAAATACTTTAAAGCGCTTTCCACGCTACTACTTTGCTGTGGGGAATGGAAAAGGAGCCGCCTGTCCTTGAAACGACTAGAGAACAATGGGAGGCTGCATGCGAACAGCCCGGGTTTCTCTCATTGTTGTGGAACTCACTTTAAAATGTCTGTCTGCCTGAAACTCAAGAAAACCAGACTCAGCAAAAAAGTGAGACCCAAGTCCCTTGGCCGCATCAGCATCAGCAAAATAAAGGCTCAGACGGATGATCGTCGAGTTCCTTGGAAGTGGTAAAATTCTGATTGTACAATCTCTGAAGGAGGTCCAAACCGAAGAAACTGTTTCTCTGACACCAGATTCCTCCCTGTTCAGTCTGCATTTCCAAGTTATGCTTTACACCCCCGTTTGACTCCTGTGCACCGCCCCCGCCCCAAGGATAAAGCCAGGGAGAAAGCCGTGCAGCGGGAGAGGGGAATTTCGCTGGGGGCAACCAGGTGGCTGTCTGGCCTGCACAGTCACAAAGCCCCCAGTGAATGTGGAGAGCAGCACATGACAGGGATTCTGGGCAGGTCAGGTTTGACGCCTAACTTGACCCCTTGGAAGCCAGAGTCTGATAAAGACCTGATTGAGCTGGGGATTTCTCTTGACAGCTTAACGGATGGCTATAATTAGGGGCCTGTACCAAGGGTGTGCAGATACATAGGTCCCATTGTAGAGAGGCTAAATGCTAGAAGGGTCAGGGCCCAAATATCGCATAAAAGAAGCTCAGAGTTTTCCAATATGTGGGAGGAGTGAGTCTGCAGGGAAATGGGTTTACTGAGCATGGCCGAGAATTCCCATATCCTGGGGCGGTTCCTGGCCCCAGAATTGTCATTCTTGGTGGGTCTTTGTGGTGGAGATTTGAGCCCTCAAGTTGTGGCTTCAGAGACCAACTCCGTAAAGGTGGAACCGAGAAAAGGAACTTCTCTGGCCTGAGAGTTTCTATGTGGAAGGTCTCCTAGAACCATCTCTCCCTAGAATAATAATAATGACCATGATGACAATAACCAAAACATGTGCATAAATTCTTAATGTTAAATTTAATTAATACTTGTCAGGCCTGCTTATGCTTTGTTGTCAAAATGATGATTAATGAAAGTGGCTTAATGCTTTCTGAGACTTTTTAGGCCTTTTTCTTAGAAGCAAGCAGTCACCCTGTGCCAGCTGTAATAAGATCCAGCTTCGAGTGATCGAAAACACAGTGAGTGATGGCAATAACGTTCTCAGAAGGGAGGACAACAGCTCACGGGTTGGGCAGAAACCCGGGAGCCAGTGAAACTCCCAACCACGTAGGGTTATAGGCAGGACTTGGAAACACTCTCGCCCGGCCTTAGCTCTCGGGAGTTCATTTCCCGGTGAAGTTAGTAGGCATTTTGAAGAAGGTTCATGAATTCTTCTCCCAGAATTAGATAATCCCAGGGCTGGAAGGGGTTTGGGAGGCCATGGGGTCCAAAGCTTGAGTTGTGTCTCCAATTCCTGCCAAGGGGCTGACCTTTGCGGCGAGGGTCCTGGTGACCGAAGTCCTACCTATTTATACAGCCTCTTCCAATTTGGGCAGCCGCGAACTCAACAAAACAAAACAAAATGAAACTCTCTGCCTGATGCTGAGCAAAATCTGTTTCTTTCTTCTCCCACTGATCGGTCCCACTGTGTCTCTTGGGGTCACATAGCACATGACTAATTCCCCACTATATCTGTAACCAGGACTGGCTGCATGCCTTGCAGGGCCCAGGGCAAAAATGAAAACGGGGGGCCCTTTGTTGAAAATTCTTAGAAATTTCAAGATGGGGACAGCAGAACACTAAACCGAGCATGGAGCCCTTTTCGGTGCAGGGCCCCATGGGGCCGACCGGGGAAGCATACCTGTACGTAACTATTCTCTTTTGTTTCTGAATGATTGGACTTGGTAGAGTACAAAGAGAAAGGAGCTTTACCTTCTCTCCGCTGAGCGTTGAATTCTTTTTCAATTCCTTCTGCCTCCCTGCAGATCCCATACAATGTTCTGGTCATTTCAGGTATTAAAAGTGCGGCGCCATCTTTCATCAAGCTCCAAGCTCTCTTTGGTCACTACGTCTGTCGTCCCCTGCCAGGGCCCGGTTGAGACTGTGAAGCCTGCAGAGGCTGCTTCTCCTCTTTGTCCTCCTCACGGGTCCTCTCCCACCCCATCCCTACTCTTCGTGTTGCTTTTGGCTCCTCCTGGGAGAAAGGTGGTGGGCGGCAGAGGCCTCCCTTTCCTGAAGGGCGGATGGGATCCGGCATGAGCCGCCCGCACGTGGGGAGGCCGAGTGCCGCGTCTGGGCTCCATGGACACTTTTCTTAAAAAAAGAACAAAAAAACAACTTTCTTTCTTTATTTTTAGAGGGAGGGTAAAGGAGGGAGAAAGGGAGGGAGAAAGAGAGGGAGAGAACATCGAGGTGAGCGAGAAGCATCGGCCTTTTCACACTGGTGACCTTTCGCTTTGCAGGATGACAGGCAACCAACTGAGCCACCCCAGTCAGGGCTCGTGGCAACTTTTCCAAGTGACTTGGAGCCCCTCCCACTGGGGACTTTGAGCGGCAGTTCTGGGCAGAGGGGAGGTGGTACAGTTTTCCCCTTCGGTTGGTTGCTTGAGACACTCTCCCAGCCCATGCATGGTGGTTCACCTCAGTCCTCCTCTGCTGAGGTCACCCACCCTGCACCCCCACTTCGGTGCCCCCCTTGCTTAGAGAGTTCTCAAGCAGCTTCACGGTTGGCCCCTCCCTTGGCCGTCATATCCGGACCTTGGGAAACATGTATTTTGGTTCTGCCTTTGGTGCAACTCATTTCACTGCAGCTTCCTCTTCATTCTGCCAACACAGCCCTCTCCCACCTCAAGCCATAGTCTCTTTCCTTCAGACCTTCTTCCAAGTGGGAGGCAGATACCAGGTCTGCAATCTTCTCTAATTCCAAGGGACACACGGCAAAGCCATTGGGAGGGTCTTTGAAGCTCACTTCAGTTGGCACACAGCACTTTTTTCTATACAGACCTCCTTCCTAGCGGATTCTTAATCTTTGCCATCACCTGGGGGTGGGAGACATGCTAATGCAAGCAGGGAATATTCTTGGCCAACCGCCTTTAAATTTGGGGTGTTGATATCTATTGTACATAGTGTGGGACTTTAACAGAAAGACAATAAAATAAGAGACGTCCCACTTGAATGCCCTGTTACACAAGTAATGCACTGGAAGCATTTAAGAACTATAGCTGTGGACTGAGTGCTTGTGTACCCCCACCTGCCCCACCCCAATTCCTGTGTTGAAGCTCCAACCCCCAATGTGAATGTGTTAGGAGACTGAGTTTGTATAGAGGCGATTAATGTCAATGAGGTCATAAGAGCAGGGACCTGACCCGATAGGATTAGCGTCCTTATAAGAAGATACTGGAAAGCCCTCTCTCTGCCATGTGAGGACACAGACAGAAGGTGGACGTCTGCAAGTCAGGAAGAGAGTCCTCTGCAGGAACCAGATCAGCCAGTACCGTGATCTTGGACTTCCAGCCTCCGGAACAGTGAGGAAATAAACGTTTGTTGTTAAAGCTGCCCAGTCTTCTGCCGTGGCCGCCCAAGGGGACTGCATGCTGCCTCTTTAGCCTGGGAGCCTTCCATTCCCTTAGCCGTTCCCCGCAGACCGGAATTTGCTTGCTGGCCTTTTGGAATGGACTCTTGTTTGTTTACACAGTGCAGTCGCGTCTTTACGGGGACTGCTGTCCGCCATAAGGTGAAAATCTGATGCATCACCTCTCCCTCGAAAACCTCTTTATTTGCTCTTTAAATATAAACGCGGGCTATGAGGTAAAGAAGAGATGACGGAGACGGGCTGGGCCCATGAAGTGTAACCAGGCTTGCTCTCTTCTCAATGCGATTGCAATAGTAGCTTTCTGAAACATGGAATTTATTGGGGTGACAGCGCTTCACAGAACCACACAGTTTCAAGGGTCCAGCTTAGCAGAATGTCATCTGCCTGCTGTGTCATGTGCCTAGATGGTGGCTTTTGACTCGTTCATTTGCTGCCTTATTTTCACAGTTTTAGCTTCCATGTCGCATGTCTTACATACAGGTGCGGAAGTCATATTTACAACTCTTTTAATTGTCTTCAGATTCAGTTCTTGGATCCAGCATTCATTGATTTATTCCAAATGACGCTATCGGTCTTAGAGTATCCCCTCACACACTTACTAATTGCAAATGGAAAAATAATAACTTTTCAGGAGAGATGAGGCAGACACCACCTTGACCAAGCGATCACTGTTAGCCTTACCACAGTAAGTCACAGGGGCACCCTGTACCCCTGAGAGGATGCACTAAGGACAAAACATCATGCCGGCATATTTTTGCCAAAAATTCATAACCTCCATCTAATTTCAAGAAAACACGAGGCAGGCCCAGCCTGAGGAACATTCTATAACTGACCAGCACACTTCAAAAGTGTCAAAATCATGAAAGACAAAGAAAGACTGGGGAACTCGCTCACAGGTTGGAGAGATGGATCCTGGGTGGGACTCTGGCCAAGACAAAGGACACCAGCGGGTCCGATTCTGGCACCAGTTTTGATGTGTCCACACCACCAGGCAATGACCTCATTTCTAACTCTACCGACCTGGAGATAGCCCCAGGTCCTGCAGGTCCTACGAGGCCGTCCGTTCCCTTCCCGCTTCAGATGTCAGCTGCAAGTCCAGGTTGTCACCCGGGCTTCCGACCCACGGCTTATGGATTGGAGGTTCCCAGGACCCCCTCCTCGGCACCCACTGATTTACTCGAGCAGCTCACAGAATTCAGAGGAACATTACTTACACCTGCAGGTTTATCAAAGGCCGTAACTCAGGAACCGCCAGATGGAGGAGAGAGACGCGCAGGGCCAGGTCTGAGGAAACAGTGCGCAGCTTCCGCGCCACCGTCAGACGCTCTGCTCTCCCAGCACCTCCACCTGTTCATCAGCCCAGAGGCTCTCCCAGCTGTGCTTTGGGTTTCTGTGGACGCCCCACTACAGAGGCGCAGCTGATTGAACCGTTGGCCTTTGGTGAGCGAACTCCATTTCCGGCCCCGCTCCCTTGCAGATGGGGTGTAGGGCTGAAAGTGCAAACCCTCTAATCACAAGGTTGGTTCCCCTGGCAACCAGCCCCCCCATTAGGTTACCTAGGGGTTTCCAAAAGTCACCTCATTAACATAACAAAAGACACTTTTTTTTTTCTTTTCTTATAGGAAATTCCAGGGGGTTTTCAGCTCTGTGCTAGGAATGGGGACAAGATTAGAAACACATTTCCTATAGTAAATCATAACATCACAGTGGGACAATTGGTGAACTTCAAATAATGTCTGTAGATTAGTTAAGTGTGTTGGATCAATGATAATATCCTGGTGTCAATAATTTTACCATGATTTTTTAAAATGTTAACATAAGAAGCAGCTGAGTAAAGAATATATGAGAACTTGGTATTATTTTGAAACTTTTTCAAAGCCTATCAGTATTTCAAACAAAGAGGTTTAAAAATACATTTAGCGAGTATCTATCCTGTGCCAGGCTTTCGGCTGGGGAGGCGGGTGAATAAGACAGAGACTGGCCCCAGAGGCTTACGGCTTGGTCTGCAGAAGGGCCAGGGCACATGCACTCTCAGCCGGGCTTCAAACAGGGCCTTTAACGGAGACTTAAGGGTTAGTCAAAGCGCTCTGGCTGCTGAGCAGCTGGCTGGCTACAGGGGACAAGGCCCGAGCCAGAGAAGCCCGAAGAGGCTGAGAGGTCTTGTAGGTACAACGGGGCGGCGGGGGTGGTGGTGTGGAAATCAGCGAACGACTCGGGGTCTGTGTGAATGACGCCCCCCCCCCTCTCCGAGGAGGAGGAGTCGCGCGAGCGCCCGCTGGGAGTGGCGTTCCGTCACTCACCTGTGCGCCTACACAGAATGCGGTGAGCTCAACAGCTGCCCTCACCTTACCCGCGGGTGACTGGGGCTCTAAACTCAGTGGCTGAGCCCCAGTCAGAGAGGAGTAAGCAGCACGTTGCTTTTCAGGCTCAGGTCTGTAAGACTCCAGGACTCACTCATTCTTCACCGTCAAACCGCCCATGCGATCGGATCTACTATCTCGCCCCGGCAGCTTCTTGTCGCTGGCAAACCGTCCTGTGCAAGATTTACAACGCAGGGGAACGGAATCTCTGCTAGCACCCATCTGAGGTCAGCCACCTCAGTGACACGCAGAGGGACTCTGCTGTCCCTCCGGGATGCCTCTGTTTGCCGGGCACAGCGCTGGGCGCATGGGGACAGAAGGCTGCTCTGCCCCTGACGCATGCTGTTCTGTTTACGGATCTCTCAAAGGATCTTAAATTGTTGCTCATTTGGATTTGTGCACATTCTTTTTCACACTCAGCTGTTTTTCATGTTTAACTAAATTGTGAGTTCAAAATATTTCACAAGACGGTCTTAGATTACAAACTAAAGAGATCAGCAAGGTAGGAACATTCAAAACAAATTAGGCCTCAAGTTATATAATTTCATGTCATTGTTAAATCTGCAAATACTTTCTTGTGTTGTGTCTCTTCTTCTTGGGGTCATCATAGCATCTCCTTAGGGCTTTTGTTTTTCTTTTTTACTGTATCTTAAGATTTTATTTATTTATTTATTTAGAGGGGAAGGGAGGGAGAAAGAGAGGGAGAGAAACACTGATGTGAGAGAGAACAGTAAAATTATTGAAACCAGGATATTGTCATTGGTCCTCTCATACACACTGCACCCAGGGGCCCAACCCACAACCCAAGCATGTGCCCTGACTGGGAATCGAACCGGCAACCTTTTGCTTTGCGGGATGGTGCCCAGCCAACTGAGCCACTCCTGCCAGGGCTGTGCTTGTTTTTTAAAGTGAGGTCCTGCCTATTTATTTTCAAGACCTCTCTCTTCGAGTTCTGAGGCTTTACCTCCCCCTACCCACGAAGAAATCCCTTTTTCCCTCTGATCACAATAACCTGCCCTCCCGGGCTGTGTCGTTTTTCAGGTTCTTTCATCACTCACCCTTCCATAGGCCCGTAGCTGCCCTCTCCGCAAAGGTGCCCACCATGGCTCCCATCCCTGCACCCCCACTGACTCTCGGAAAGGAACACATGTCTCACAGAACAATTTAGGACCAAGCCTAGGAAATCCATGTAATTCCCAGAGACCGTGATAGGTACAGGTGGAGGTAATTTGGGCTCTGTCCAGCAGAGCAAGAATTCTTGTCAACTTAGTCGTCATGCAATGGGACCCTAGGATCCAGGCCTTCCAACTGCAAGCACATAACAACAAACCTTCTACTCCAGTTCCTCTGGGACCAAGCCACTTAAACAGAGGATGCCCCAAGAACCTTTGAATCCTCCTATCTGGGCTGCTCGTCTCCTAGAAGCACAGTCATCCCTATGTTGCCAGGTTCCTGTAATCAGCAAGACCTCAATGCTGAGGAGACTGTTAGGAATTATTGACTACTCATTTGGATACCTGCAAAATAAGATTTTATACAACAGTCTGAGAAGGTTCTAAGCAAGAGGAGAAATCTATTTTAACCCAAAGGAATCAATTTTTAATGGTGGAAACTTTAGGTCACATCAGCAGGGGGTAAGATTTTGCCCAGAAGACTCCCGTCGTGCGGGATTCTTGTTGTGTCCCCGTGGGACACAGACTCCAGAGTTTTTATCACCTCCAGGTAGTTTGGTACAGGCGAAGATGGCACAAGGACTTTCCTGTGGTTAATAGTGAATAAAGCATAGTTTTCTCAAAGTTCCTTTGTTGCTTGTTTATTCATTTATATAATCAGCAAACATGTGTTTACTTGGGCGTCTGATCATCAACCGCGCGGACGCTCCCTGCCTCTGCGTGGTTTGGGACGCTTTCAGGGAGAAGCGCGTGGTAGTGGTAAACACATGATTGCAGCCCAGGGCATTAAAGTGCCCTTGTTACGGTATGCGAAGGAGTCGTGGCAACACAGGGCAGGAGCACGTTCTTCCTGTGGGATCGTGGGTGGTTTCCTGGAGATCGTTTTGAGGGAGCAGCTGGACACTTTGAAGGAGGGTATTTTAGGCAGCAGGAGGGTGACCTACCGTCCTGATTTGCCTGGAACCGAGGGGTCTCCGGGCATGCAAGACTTGCATCACCAAAACCCAGACAGTCCCAAGGGGGCCCTGATGGTGAGTCCCCTGAGCGGGGGAATGAATGCCAAACAGGAGAATGGTTAGGTACTTAGGCCCATTTTTATGCTAATGTCCTGTTCCCTGTAGTCAATCTTTCGCTTTTTGGGGTGCCTTTGTTCTGGGCAAGCAAAAACTTCGCTTATGCCCTGGTCGGCTGACTCAGTTGGTTGGAGAGCCATTCTTTACACCCAAAGCTTGTGGGTTCCATCCCCTGTCAGGGCACACACCAAGTTCGGAGGTTCGATCTCGGTGGGGGCACGTGCTGGGCGTTAACTGATCGATGTGTCTCTCTCTCAAAAAATAATTAGTCAATATATCCTCTGGGGAGGATTGAAAAATAAAACAAGTTCACATGTTATAAGCTATTTATAGCGAGAATTTCAATATCCACTTTCCCAAACAAAATACACCTCATTTGCTCTTCTAACCAATGAAGCCCTTAAGCAGAAACAGAGAATTAAGGTCTGTTGTTACCTTTGTCTTCTCTCCCCTTCTCTCCTTCTCTCCTCTCGCCCCTTCTTCGGACTTCCTCCTCGCCCACCCCAGTCTCCGTCTCCTTCTCTCCTACGAAGCTCCTTCTAAATTCTTTTTCTGAAGAAGCAGCAGAGCAGCCAACCAACCGATCCCAGGACGTTGTCCCCGGGGTCCAGAAGTGGGGGTGCAGGAGCTAACCTAACAACAGGGAATGAAACAAGTCCATTTAGAACCTCAAAAGGAAAACAAATACCTAACGGTGAAATAGTGACAACAAAAACAACAACAACAACAGGTCTTTGTTCAGGCCTGGGGCTTTATTTACCATGTGCCCGTTTGTTTATTTATTCATTCGCTTCATCGAATGTTTACCTAGTGCTTCTGTGTGCCAGGCACGGGGGATGTGTCGTCGAGGAAGGCGGAGAAGCTGCCTCTGGGGCCTGCGTTTTAGCAGAAGGCATTAACAGCAACGAGAGTGAGCACATACGTGGCGTGGCGGCAGATGTTGGTACCTGCACCTATGAACAGACAAAATACAGACTGCCTGACAGCCTAGGGTTGCAGGGCGCAGAAGGCTGTGGCAATTTTTTTTTAATCCTTACCTGAGGATGTGTTTTTATTAATTTTAGAGAGAGAGGAAGGGAGAGAGGGAGAGAGAGAGAAACATCAACGTGAAAGAGAAGTGAAAGAGAAGCACCTCTCGGTTGTCTCCTGTAGGTGCCCCGATCAGGGATCGAAATTGCAGCCTAGGCATGTGCCCCGACTGGGAATCAAATCCACACCCTTTTGGTACATGGGACGATGCTCCAACCGGCAGAGCCACCCGGCCAGGGCGGGTGTCGCTCTTTGACGTGAGGCGGTCAGGAGAGGAATGGAGAAGAGCATTCCGGACCGAAGGACCGGCAAGGTCTGAGGCTCTGGGCTGATCTGAGGAAGGAGTGGAAAGGTGACAGGAATAGGGGCTGGGAGCGGGGCCAGCGGGGCTTCGGTCCTGGTCCTGCCCCTTGTCCTAGTTCATGCGCCGGCAAGACAGCAGCATGGATGTGAGGATGGGGTGGGAGGTGGCTGCTGCCTGGGCATGATCCCAGCTCTGCCCCTTACTACATGGATGAGCCGGGCAAGTTCCCTGACCTCTCGACGCTTGGATTTCCCCACCTGGAACTGGGGAATCCTCTGGCTTCGTGCCCCCTTTGGGGGCCGTAAATGAGTTATTCACACAGGACGCTGGAATCAGGACTCGATGCTCCATGGACCCAGCTGGATGGGACTGTATCTTTTCGAGCAAGTCGCTTCCCCTCTGTAGGCTCAGCACCATCACCCACGGATTTTGAACTTCAGAGAGATGTTTCTTTAGGCTCTCAACTCAAAGATACTTTGTAAGCTGGATGCTAACCTGCATGTTTTTCTGGTGACCAGTTCATGTCATTCGTTCCATTCTCAGGAAATGGAGTTTTTATTTTTATTTTTTTATAGTCTGACCTCATCATAATCCTCTTGCAGGCTTCAGCTTCATTTGTCTTTGCTAGTCCTCAGTGTCACCTGTAGACTTTATTCCTTCTGGGAACTTCACACAGCACTTCACTTAGTTGACTGAAAACATTCTCTCCATAAACTTCAACACACCGGCAAGGGGTCTCTGCAGCAGAAACTTTAAAAAATAAAATTTCAGGCTGTTTTCTGTTTGAAGATCAAGTGTCTGGGAAATATGCCATTTCGCTAAGGGGACACCAAGTCACAGACACTTAAGGATGGCCCTCCCTGCAGTATTCCAGGATGACAACGAAGCACTGTCCAGGGCCTAATGACCGCAAAGGCCACCGGGCCCCAGATGGTGCACTTTTAACATTCCTCCGGTCTCTCTAGTGCACCGGGTGCTCCGTCAGCACTGGTGACCCATCAGCGCTCACACTGAGGGCAGGGTGTTTTAGAATGAAAACTGAAAGCAGGGATTGGAGTCTCTGTGAGTGACGCATTCTGTGTGAGATGTCAGCGCCCACGTTAGGCGCTCCCGGGGCGCGGAGTGAGGGAAGGTGCTGGGTGCTGGGGGTCCTGGATGTGCCTCCCCCACTGGGGCTCAATTCCATGGGATCCAGGGCAAAGCAGCCTGGGGAAGAGGGAGGTAAGGGAAGACGGAAGGGCCAGGGCCACCACTTCTGAACTCTGTGACCTGAGTCTCCTGTTTCTCATCTGCAGGTCATGGGGGTGTGCCTTTGTTTTGATGAATAAATGACAACATGTATCCTTGTAAGTTTGTCGCTTATTATCTTGCATAAATAATGTGCATATTGATCTTACTCAATAAATACATGGCTGTTCTCCAGTTTTCGATCTTGGCCAGTCCAGGGCCTGCCGAGCTCATTGCGTTTCTCCGTCAGGGAGGAGAGCATGAGAACCACCGTGCCTGGAGGCAACTCCAGGTCCAGGAGACCCAGCCCAGGGGGAAGTCGTCCCTGAGTTTCCTCCAGTTCTCCCTCACTCTCGGGTTCGTTACTTTTAATCTCCAAATGAGTGCAGATTTATGTGCCGATGCAGAAACATGCCTAACTGTGACACCAGTGCTCTTTGCAATCCCCCTTTCAGAGCACATCGATTACGAGGCCTGGAGGGGAACATCTGGCCGTGGTCGGCCAGCCCCACGGGCAGGCCTGCGTGCGTCCTCATCGGCTCCTTTCTTGCCACCAGTCCTTCAGGTGGCAGCCGGCCACACACTGCTCCTTCTTGCCTCGCTGCCTTTGCTCTAGCTGCCCCTCTGCCCCCAGTGCCCTTCTCGACCTTCCTTGCCAGCGTGACTCTGCTCAGCTGTGAGCTCTGTCTAGGGTCACCAGGACGCCTTTACCCAACCCCCGTCCCGGAACCTCTGGCTGGGGGAGTCTCCTTCCACTGTGCCTCCAGCCCTCACTTCCTCCTCAGGGTGACTTTCCGATTATGTGTCCACCCCCACCCCTCCCCATCCTGTGTCAATGACTTTGTCTTCTTAAATTACTGAAGCTGAAACCCACCTGGGCCTGCAGAATGTGCTCTCAATTTATGTTGGTTGAACATATCGAAGGCGGAGGAAGCTGCCAGGGGAGAGAGAATAAATGATTTCCTTCCAGGTCCCCTAGCAAAGTGGTAGTGCAGCCCCAGTTGGAACCCAAGAATTCTGGTTCCTCATTTAGAGCTTTTGCACGCTTGGTGGAACGTGGACCTGCTTCCCGGGATGGCGGAGGTGTGGTGTTTCCCTGGACAGCGCAGCGTGTCCTCCAGGGATCACCCCCTGCACGCAGAGGCACTATCTGTCGCCCACGAGGAAGTTCACAGAGCACCCCAAGCTGGAGCCGCTCCCATATTGCTGGGTAAGGCAACACCGCCACCTCCTGGCCTTGTTGCCACCAATCGTGACCCGACTTGAGAGGTCTTGGGCGCCCTCTTGTGGGCCTTCAGAAGATGCAGCTCTGAAGCGACTTGGTTATTTCCAGGTCACAGCAAACAATGAGGCCCCCGGGGACCATTTCCTCCTTTGATGTTTGAGTCATTCCGGTGCCTCGTGCACTGAAACCAAGAGGAGAGAGCAAAGTTTTATAACAACGCAAGATACAGACGATCAGAGGCATATGATGTAATAAATTGTCAGGCTTAGATGACATGGCATGCTCCCTGGGGACAGAATGTCCAGAGAGCACCTCTAAGTGGCACTGAGAGCAGTGAAAACAGTGGTAAGTGGTGAGGACAGAATTGTGGAGAACTATGGGAGGGAAGCGGGTGGCAGAGAAAAGAAGTGGAGGCAAAGGAAGGGGGATGCTATTCTGACCCTGACGCCCCTCCTCCAGGACTTCAGTCACCAACAAGGCCTTTTGAGACCCGCAGAACCGAGTGTGAAAATCTTTTCCCAGAAGGAATTCCGAGGCACTGCCAGTTTCCCTCGTCTGAACCATTTAGTAACACATGAGGCCCCTGAATCTCCACCCAGATCTGCCATATTATTGACAATCATGGACGGCCCTGGCGGGGGCTCAGCCTCAAGGCCTCTATCAGCCGTACGAGAATCTCAGCGCCAGCTCAACTTGAAATTCATGTCCCTGAAAGGCTTATTTTGATTAGGGACAAATCTCACGCCAATGTGTCCTGCCAAGAAATTATTGCTGCTGAACTGTTGGTTTTCATTGCTGTCAAACATAATCTTACCACGGAGAGCAAGGGAGGAGTCGCCATTTAGGGTGGGTGGAACTCGCTCCGAACACTCTGGAGAATTAAAAAAGGAGAAGAGCATCTAGAATGGCTGTTTTCTGATGAACACCAACGCCCACAGTGCTGCGAGACACTCACCAGTGACACTGACTGGGTCCAGTCCATCTTTAGTGACCCACAGTCAGCATCTCACAGCTGGGGGCGGGGGGCCAGTGACGCCCTGGAGCCCCGGCTTAGCTTAGCTTTGGGCATGTGCTTGGATTGCCTGTTTATTCCAAATGCAGGTGGTCCTGTGAGGTTCTGTCTAATTCACAGAGCGTGGGAAGAGTGAAGAAACAATTGCCAATATTTACGCAGGTCTAGGCTACTGAAGGTACTCAGTATAGATGATTCCTTTTTAATAATGCTTTTCAAAATAGTTGGAGGTATGGGGGGGTGAAATTTTATGCTACCGGCTTTGTTCTCTCGTTTTTGTTTTTGATTCTAAGAAAAATCATTTCTAATGCAAAACCAGCAGAAAACTGAGAGCTCGCAATTGTTTCAGATGAACTGTCACATCAGACCTCACTCTAGGAAGAGATAACTATGAGAAGTCAAAGGTACTAAATTTCCAGTGTTCTTTCCATTCATTTTCCCTCTCCAGGACTCAGTTTCCTTTTTTACACAGTTGGGGGTTGACCTTTCAAGGAACTTTATAGTTCTAATGTCCTATGGCTCTTTGAAAGGAAGCCTTATATCGTCCCGAGGGTGACTGCACGTCACATTGTCACACGCTATGGTTCGTTCTTTAGAGAGAAATGTTTAGTTGCTCATTCACTTTCCCATGCATTCACCTATTGCGAGCGATCTGCAATATTCCTGACGCTGCTGCGGACGCCGCGGAGAAACTGAATAAAGCGAGGCGTGGCCCTGGTGGAGCTTACAGTCAGATGCGGATCAAACGCAATACAAAACCACGATAAAAAGTGTAAAGATAGACAGCACCATGTAATGTAGTGCAGGATGACAGGAGGCAAAGGCAGTGGGTCCTAAGGGCTAGGAAGAAAAACAAAGCAGGGTAGGGGGGCGGGATGAGGAAGGCCCTTTAGAGAGAGTGGTCAGGAAAGCCTTCCCTGAGAGGCGGGCCTTCGGGCAGAGACAGCCTATCCAGCCAGGCACCCAGGTGCGGAGAAAGCCCCGGCCACGCAGAGCGGGTAGGAAGTGCACAGGCCTGATGGGAGCTCGCTCGCTGTGTTGGAGGAAGACAGGGAGAGGGTGATTTAGGGGATGAAGCTGCATCACTGCATCGGTCTTACAGTTTGATGCTCAGTGCAGTGGGTCACCATCAGAGAGTTGGTCCGCTGGGAAGGAAGAGTCATTTTGGGGGCACGTTACGTTGCTAGGCGATGGGAATACGAGGAGATAACACAGTCTCTGCGTCTCTGCGCTGAAGGACCCTTGGCAGAGCGCACAGTGATCCCTAAGCGAGGCGGAAGGGCCGGTGGTGGACAGGGGGGCGGGGGGTGCCGGGTTCAAGGGTGCAGACAACAGGGGCCTCAGCCAGCAAGAAAAGTCAAATCCCAACCTTGAAGAAAGGGCGCACTGAAGAGAGGAAGCTTTTCAGTGGAGGAAGGAGTGAGCGGTGGGAGGAGGTAGCGGTGGGCAGGGCGGGCACTGAAAGGGCTTGGTTGTAAGGAAAGCAGCTCCCAGAGGAGCGACAGGCTAAGAGTGGGGTAAACAGGGCAACCAACGATGCAAGGACGCGCACGGTCCCACTTTCGAAGGCCGGGAGAGAGGATGCTCCTCCTCACCCCCAATGCTGTTTCATGCTGAAAATGGTTAGGACTCCGATGCCCTTCATTCCCCCCTGGCAAGGTCAGTGGTCCCGGTTGCGGGCCTCGTCCTCTCCAAGTGCTGAAAGGGATGGCTCATCAGCCACCAGCCCCACCTGCCCACCCCTAGGGGCACAGCTAAGGAAGGGGGGCAACCCAGCACTGCCTTGAGTGACTTGTCTTTCATCACTGAGATCCTGCCCTCAGCGTTCTGACCGAGCCTCTCCACTGGGGATCACCTTTCTGCAAACCATGGTGACCTGTCCAGAAATGAGTCTGTCTTGGTCTCTGCCCGTATTAGCCTGCGTCTACTGCTGGTGTGAAGACATACAAGACCCCAGCGCACCAGGGCACAGGTTGGAGTCTGGGGCCACGGAACCTCCTGCCCACTGAGGACCGTGGAGGTGGAGTCCTCCCGGGGCTGGATTTGGAGCCGCGCCTGCCAGTGCTCGCTGGTGTCCGCCTGCTGCCACCATCTATGAGATAATGTCTCTCCATTTGGGGACTGTGACATAGTTCTATCAGCCCTCACCGGCCAGTGCTCACATTCCAGGCCGAGACCAGCACGGAAACCTGAGCTGTGAGGGGACATTCTCAGGCTCAAAAATCACAAACCCGACAGGGAAAGGCATTTCATCAGAAAACGACACCGTTTGGGTTATTTTAATGCTCTGGATTTGAGCTGCCCTTTATGTGGGGCCCCTGTCACAGGATTACGGTGCCAAGTGATCCTGGTGGGTGACTTCCACCGGCTTTTAGCTGTAGAACAAGGGCATGTCTGGTTTGGGGGCACGATGAGGTCATACAGGTGTGAGGGCCAGCCCAGTCTGGGCCTGTGTTTTCTGCAGACAAGACACGCGGTCAGAGGTACAGGCCGGCCTCTGAGGCTCTGTGGCAGCCCCTGTTCCTGCCCCTAGCAGGCAACTCCGGAAACTTTCCCATTGTCCAAGGTACAACACTGTGGTTCTAATGCTGTCTCGGCAAGTTCTTTGATCATTCAGAATTTGCAACTAAGAAAGAAGTAGGGACCCATGTCAGCCACTTGGAGAGCCCGCCGTCAAACAATCAGCGCATCCATAGAGACCGCCCATGCACCTGCTCTTCACTGAGCACTGTGCCCTGTGCAGCGGGGAACACGAACCTACAGGCAGCCCATAATGAAGGTGCAACATACAAGGCTTGTACTTCCGGAGCCTTAAACAAACGGTCCGGTACAGACCTGCCTGCCGCCGGTGATAACTGCAATAGGAAGGAAAAGAAGAGAGACTATTCCAGTGGGCACATAGCAGGAGAAGAACCCTGTGTGCCCACATCAGTGAGTCACCCTCAACCCTTTCTTCCCTTAAGACTGAAGGTAGAAGACCCTTTCCCCAGAGGAGTGGGCGTCTGTCTTCAGGATGTCAGTAACATTAAATGAGAACGCTTGGTTTATAAATTTTAAAAGCTTACAAGGGTTGAGACCCTCCCCAGAGCAATGAAGGCAGCGTGGTTTAATGGTGGAAGGACTAAATCCCGGGAGAGGTAGGTTCCAGGCCCAATGAACAGAAAGGCTTTGGGCAAGCTTTTCATTGAAGCATCGAAGGCTTTAGGTTCTCATCTGAATGTATTGGCATAGGGCCGGAGAAGCGTCACACAGCCGCAAGTTGGAAGACCCAGGTTGTAGTCTCAGCCCTGCCAAGGATAATATTTATTATGAGTTGTGTGTTGGAAGTCGTTCTAAGAATCCTGAACATAGTAGCCCCTTGCCCCGTTCAGTCACTGTGAGAAGAGTATGGTGTTGTTCCCACTTATAATGATGAGGAAGCTAAGGCACCGGGGCTGTGAAGTACTTACTCACGGACACAGAGCTAATCCCAGGACGACCTGGGCTCCCACTTGCTTGTCTGCTGGTAGAGCCGGCTTCGTAGCCCCTGGGCTGTTGCCCCTTGGAGAAAGTGGGCACGCGGTCTTGGGTGAGGGACAAACCTCTGCATTTCGGTTTCCTCTTCAGTAAAACGAGAATACGAATAAATTCCCAAACTACCTGAAAAAGTGATTCTCGAGCTCTAAATAAAATATTGGATCTGAAATATGTTGCAATTTAGGAAGTCCTATACATGTGTAAAACATTACGTTTCTCAGAGGAATGATGAAAAGATAAAATGAGAGGGTTGATGAAAAAGATTTTGGAAAGTGGAAAACAAAAGTATATACTTTGATGATCAATACTACCATCGCCCCGAGAAAGGCTAATTGGAGGAGACTAGGTCCTTGGACTCCATGAAAATTCAGGGGTGTGTCTTAGTCTTCCAATCTGCATGCTATCCTTCATCAATTTGATTTTGGCAGGCTTGAAGAGGGAAAATGTAGTTCAGAAGTTTTTTATCCAGAGAAAGTCAAGCCATTCCTCTCAGAAAGAGCATCTCAAAGCTTGTTTCCTTCCTTCTTCACGGTCATTATGCTTCCTTTCTTCCTTCTTCAAACTGACACCCAAATGAGGTGGAAAAAAATCTCTACTGAGATACAAGTCGAGATGAAATCTAATCATTCATTCATTTTCATGGCAAACATTTAGAGGACATCATCACTGTTCTAGAAACTGGCCAGGAATGAGAAGACAGAATCTTTACTCTCTGATGTTGCAGAGCTGGCAGGGCCTTATCTATTATCCAATCCAGCCTCTCTGCTGGGAGGAAAGAAACCAGCATCCAGGGAAGTGAAGAGACCTGTCCAAGATCACTGCGACCCACGACTGGAAGCCAGCCCTTCGGACACCCAGGCCCAGGGGTTCTGCCCCCTTTCGTTGCTTCCCTTCTGGGTGAGTTTGGGGTGAGCGGGAACTTGTTCCAGATCCAAATCATATCCCTGTGACAATTGCAGATGATTTTTAAAGAACTCATCTTTGAAAAGTTCCTTCTCTGCCTTTCTAGGCCTGAAGAGTGAGGTAGGCACAGTCTCTATGGGTCTCCTGGGAACCATCGATCACGTGACTTCCTGTGGCAAGGAGTGTTTTCCTTAGGACAGAAGTCTGCACCGATTTAGGGCGCTGCGTGTTCCTGTGAGGTGACATATCAGTCGCCACCATTACCTGTCAGCCAATCCCCACAAAGCTGGCTTTCTGCGACCCCGCCTCCCTGCCTTCCCTCTGCACATACTGGTGGCAGAGGCCCTCCCCACCAACAGGCAGAGACTTCGAATCCTTCGGTGGTATTGCTCCCTCCCTCTTCACCTTAGCGTTATAAACGAATGACACAGAGTGTGACAAAAGGCTGAGGGAGGGGGGACCTTTTGCCACAGTTGGGTTGGAGATTGGAGCCTATGCCTCTTAGCGGGGAAATCAGCACCAGGTCCTGAGCCCAGGACTCACCAGATTCCTCCCACGAGGCTGCAAAGGCCCTTTTACTCTGGCTACCGAGTGGTTCCAGCTGCATCTGTGCTTATGAGACGGGCCACGGCTAAGAGCTGTTTCCGGGGACATTTCTACCCTGGCCGATCTCAAAAGGCATTCGAGCAGGAGCTAGCTGGTTGCTGTGGCAACGGGTCCCTCAGAGCGTCACCAGTTTCAAAGGAAGACTGCCACAGCCAGGAACACGCTTAGTATCCAACGGAGAAGCTGGGGTGTTTTCACAACACGGGCAGTCTGCAGGGGACCAGGGTCTAAGGCTGCACCCTGCTCACGTGGAACTTGCAGCTCTTCCTGTCCTCTGGTTTAGTGAAGGGGATTTTGAGGGGCATGGGCTCTGTTGTGTGTGTAGGAAGATGGAAAGGAAATTGCCAGATGGCAACCAGGATTCCATGCCTATCGGAAGGAAAGAAAAATATTACTCACTGACACAGGAAGGCCGTCGACCTCGTTTATGGATCAAGCAACTGCCTACAGGGAAATTCTGTTAGGAGCCTAAGTGGAGAGGGTGGAGGAACAGGCCAAGGCTTCCGAGAATTTGTGAGGTGTTAGAAAATAGTGAAGTGCCACGGTGTAGTACTTGACGCTGGGGAAAGTCTGGCAAACACGACGGCCTGCCTTCGAGGGGTTTATAGACAGGCATTTTCCTAAGGGGCACGTTGGGGCAGATGCTTGACTACTAAGTGCTTCCCAACAAAGTCGGCCGGATATGTTTCAAGCAGGTCGTGCTAACTCCAGCCCGCTTAAGATAAACTCTTCTTTAATTACGTTTTATTCTTTGAAAGGGACTTCTTTATTGCCTACTGTGTGTCAGTGCAGCTGTAAAAGGCATATAGAACTATGAACAGATGCAATTAGCCACAGTTTTTGGCTTTTACACGTCGTTTTCTCACAGCATTAACTATTCAGCGTTTTCTCACCAGTTTTCAGAAAATTTCTGCAGGAGGCTAAACTGGCAGAGGTGATTGGAGGGAGAAGGAAGCTTTAGCAATATCTCCAGAGGTTGTTTTATATTGTTTTAACGTCCAAACTGTTTTTATAACAGGTTTCCCATGGAAAGCTCAACAAATCGCTAAGCTCTCCGACTCTTGGAACCTGGACTTAAAATCAGGGGAACAGATTGACATGGCTATGATTTCTAGTTGGGTGTCTTAGCTCGTGCCATCTTAACAAATAACACAGACTGGGTGGCTTAGACAACAGAGATTTATTCTTCATAGTTCTGGCGGCTGAGCAGCCCAAGGTCAGGGGGCCGGCAGGGCAGGTTTCACCCTAAGGCCTCTTCTCTTGGTTTGTAGGTGGGCACCTTCTCATATGTGCTCCCACTGTTAGGCAGGATAGATAGCAAACCCAGGCAGCGAGGGGGAGGGAGACACGTCTAACTCATTAACCCAGCGGCCCTGAGCCTGGTCAGATAAGATTGCCAGGCATTCCGAAAATCATGACAAAAGCCATGATAGTGTAGGAAGAGAGGATCCCTTGAAGCTTTGTACGCATCGTTTCCACTATCTGGGAGAGAAAGCCTTTGAAACTGTGTGTTATTCCCAAGGTCTGGAGAAGGCAGCAGGAGGAGGAACCCAGAAGCTGGCTACAAGCATAAACCCCCTAAAATCCCAATAGTCGGGGCGCTCAGACTGGCTGGGTGCCTGCTTGTGGCTTCGTGCTCACGTGTATTTCATAAATATTCTTGCACTCTCGTTTCCCCCGTTCATGTTGTCTCTTGTCTGAATTCATCTCTTGTGAGCAAGACAGGAACCAAAGAGGGGGAGCCCCCTAACTCGGGTCTCCCCAGGAACACCATGACCTCTTCTGCATGTGAATGAGGGAAGAGGAAGCTGTGGTGTGTCTTCCTCTTCATAGGGGGGCACCAGTCCCTGCATGCGGGCGCCTCCCTCATGACTTCATCTGAATCCAATTTCCTCCCAAAGGTCCCCCTCCTAATACCATTGCATGAGGAACTAGGACTTCAATGTATAAACTAGGCTGGGGTGGGGGTGCGGACGCAAACGTGTAGTCCCTAGTACTGTGTGAAGAGTTTGGAACACGTGAAGAATTCATCAGAATGCTTAATCTTAGGGTTGGCGGTCACTCTGATTTCGCAGAAGGGAATACCCGCGCGGTCTTTCTCATAGAACATAAAATGTGGAGTCTCGGTCAAGAAATATCATTGTATTTAAGTCTGACAGGTAACTTTAAGCTGAGTTCCATACTCATTTATCCAAAAGGCAGTTGGAGTAGTTCAGCAGCCAAGTTAACTTACGAAGGTTGGGAACCTGACACAGGAGACCAATTTAGGGATTAGAGGGAAAGCAGTTTCGGAGCTGCACAAGAAAAAGGAGAAATGAAGTTTTTCAAAAGGTTTCCTTTTTCCTGTTACTTAGTTTTGTTCTTTTAAGAAAAGGGTTTCAGAAATAAACACAGAGAAGGAATTGGGTGAGGGAAACTGCTAGTCCCAGGCTGTCTGCTCCAAAAGAGACCAGATGAGGAAAGTTTCTGGCACTTGGGAAAAATCCACAGAAACCTTCTTCTCCTAAAGAACACAGGGCATTCCACCCCCAACAGCGGGTCTTCTTCCATATCCCAAACGGTGGCAATGTGGAGCTGGCTGAGCCGAAGCCCTCGCCCAGTCCCCTCCAGACTGCTCAAAGAGGGGCACCGCCCCGCTCTTCAGGCATGAAGGCCACAGCTGTCGCTGTCATATCCACACATGCACACTTGCCTCCCCCCTTAGCTGTCCCAAGTTTTTGCCCCGTAAATGCCATGTGCCACTCACAAGCCCATGTCTGAGCAAGGTACACACCTCTACGTGGGGACAGCTTCTGTTTCAAACATTGCGGTGCCAGCTTTCTCTCTCCCTCGCCTAAACAGATTATGCAAAAGGAAATTTTGGGGTCCTCCCCCATGGGCAGGATGTACAAAGCTGTGTGGAACAGATCTGGTGTGAATTACCCTGTGCTCTCCACTGGGAAAAGTGGTTAATCCCGAGAAGGTTTACACTGGAGACTGACCAACCTGCCCCTGGGGTGGGTCCGGAACCAGCCTTGGCTCCAGAGACTGATCCACTGCATGTGTTGTGCAAATGTGCACTGGCATAAGGAAGGGACTTCATTCCACAGCAGATGAGCTTCTTATGCGGGCCAGCTCTAAGATAACACATGACTCAAGCACTGAATTATCTAGAGTTTCCTTCTTTCCTGAAATGCGTGTCTTCCTTCTTTGACTGAACTTCCTCCTTCTCTCCTTTACCTTCTCTTGCCCTCGGTCAAATCATGGCCTGGAGGCTTATTCTGGGGCCCGCAAATGGCAGGTGATTTCATGTCCACAGGGCCAACACGGTGACCTACACCTGATCCAGATGTCTTACAGGCAGGAGTTTTCATCCTTGTGGCAGCCGCCGAGTTTTGATCTGTTGCATTGGGCAAACAGTTCCTGCTGCACCGAGACGAGAAAACAGAAAACACCCGTAAGAGGGAGGAGGAATTTATGCTTTTCTTTCTTTTCTTCGAGGTTATTGCTTTGTCCTTGAAGAGTTTTTCTTGTAGTATCCTAGACATTGTTTAGATGGGCTATTAGAGGTGTGAAATAAAGAATTTTAAATCTGAAGCCAAAGGATTTCCAAGGTAACTCAGAGAGCGAGTGGAAGAGAAATTGGTCTTTCTCTTCACGGCAGTTGCACTCCTTACAGATTTGTGTCTGCGGTGGGGGAAATGCCGAGAAATTTCCTGCAGGCAGATTTCTTCTCTTCTCTTCTCTTCTCTTCTCTTCTCTTCTCTTCTCTTCTCTTCTCTTCTCTTCTCTCTCTTCTCTTCTCTTCTCTTCTCTTCTCTTCTCTTCTCTTCTCTTCTCTTCTTTCTCTTCTCTTCTTTTCTCTTCTCTTCCCTTCTCTTCTCTCTTCTCTTCTCCTCTCTTTCTTTCTTTCTCTTTATGTCTCTCCTCCCCTTCCTTCCTTCATCTCTTCCCTCCCTCCCTCCTTCTTTCCCTCTCTTCCTTCTTTTCTCTCCCCTCTCCCCCTTTGTTTCCTGATCCCAGTGAGACAGAGTAGATAAAGGTTGGACACTGGGGAGCAGACAGTGTATGTTGGTTATTTTTGTGACTGAATGGTTTAAAAAACTTTTCAAATCATGACCGATTTTCTTTAAAAGCCCACAGCTTTAGAATCTTATGGCCCCCACACTGCAAACAATTCTGTTACAAATGGTGTGGACCTTGGCATAGGAAATATAAAAACAAAGTTCTGTCATTTGACATTTGATGTGAATGAAGACATAGGTCCTAAAAAAGAAAGTTTGTCTCTCCCTTGTCTCTCTGTCAATCTTATCCTCAGCAAATTCTTTTTACTGAATTTATTTACACATTTTACCTCCTAAAGCTTAATAAACATAATCTAATTAGATGAACTTCCATATCTATTTTGTACCAACTGTGCACTAGGTATATAAAGTGTGGGGCAAAAGTAGGTTTACAGTTGTGATTGTGCAAAACAGAGTTTATTCTTACATTATTATTTATTAATTATTGCGTTATTTTCCATATGAGCAACTGCAAACATACTTTTGCGTCACTCTGTATATGGTGAAGTGGAGGAGGCATAGGGATATAATGAGAACCAAAGAGATACAAGATACATTCCTTGTTCTTGAAGAATTACAGCCTTACCTAAGACTATCAAACTATCTACCTACCTACCTACTTCCTTACACACACACACACACACATACTGATCTGCAAGGCTGTGTAAATCACTCCGAGGAAGGAGAGTTTTGACTGGCGCAATCAGATAAGGCTTCATGGAGAAGGCGGAACTTGAACTGGCCCTGACAGGCAGATAGAGGGTGCCCACCTATGCACAGCTGAAGGACGGTGACATTCCTGGTGGAAAGAGGAGCCTGGGCCAAAGGACAGAAGCAGGAGAGAGCAGGTAGATCGGCCCATACATTTCCCTGAAACCATCTGCACTGTGCAGACCACCCCCAAGTAAAAGTCCCACTGCCACCCAAGCCCTTGCGATGGTTCAAGACACACAAAGCCTCGTGAAAGGTGCCCTCACTATTTCTGAGGGACTCCTTTGCGGTTGTAAATAATAGAAGGTAAACTTCTGACACAACCACATGAAGCTGGAAAGGAACTGGCTTGTCATCACTTTCTTGAATTTGGACTCCATGTGAGTATTTGCAAAGGATGTAAGACCCCAAAGTTGTTGCTGTTAATAAGGTCGATCCTCCCTAGTGGCCATATATGAAATGCAGACATTCTGTTAAATCACAGTTAATATTTTCCATAGGTACAGGGGCAAAATGATCCTTTCACAAGGGCACAGGCAAGAGAGCTGCTCGCCTGGGCTTACAGATTACCAAAGCCAATTCGATCCAGTGCAGATAAGTCACAGCTTCTGAAGATATGTTAGTGCCTTTATCTGCAATTGCAGACTTTTGTGTTTATCTAGCTTGGTTTAATCCAAGTGTCTGGGAGTAATTATAGCCAACTCCCCATAGCTCACAATAAACGGGTACAACAGTGACACGGAACATAAGGGGAAGAAAAAAAAAGTCAAAGTGTGGATTTATATATAAGCCCCAGACTAACCTTAATCATTGTAACACTCTATTATTAAAATTAGTTTGCCATTTCCCAAACACTGACGAGTGACAAAGAGGTCTATTTTGGGTTAAAATGAGTAGAAAATGTCACTTCAAGGAATCTGTTCTAAGTTTGGATCTTGATATTACTACTTTTCTTTGGTTATATTTCCCTCCCAACCTTCCACATCCCAGAAATAGTGTGCTGGCGACTTATGTCTGTAGGTAGGGTTTGAAGGATCAAGGTATGTAGAAAAACCAGATTTTGTCACGTCGGTGGGGAAACATCAAAGCCGGAAGGAGTTCTCTGTATTTCATCACATGCTTGTTTTCACTTCCAAGAAAGCAGAGCTGAAATGTGCTTTCAGCCCAGAGACAGGTGAGAAGTGATCGGGAGGCAGCAAGAATGCTCAGCAAACTAGAGGACAGCACAGTGTATCTGCCACAGCGACTGCGGTGCCCAGATCCCCCCCTCTCCACAGCTGCCTGCTTTCAAACCCTGTTGCTATTGGGTCACAGCAGGAAAGAGGTTCTGATGATTTTCAGTTGTTTCTTGCTTGACACATTCTTTTGGCTTCGTGGCTTGTTTTGTTTTTAGACCAGCCAGTGCTGTCTCTGTGTAATAGGAGCCATCAGACCCGTCTTAGGGTGTGGAAGCTATGTTGGGGGCAGTGTCCCCTCACTGGCTCTCTCCCGAGAAATACCGTGTTGTGGGTAGTGGCACCTCTCATTGTTTATACGAGGGAGCGGTGGAGGTTTGCTAGCTGGGATTTACCTACCCTTCAATGGTTGCGTTCTCTCGCTCCCAAATGCACTGCGAGAGACTGCTGCCCTGTGGTCTCTGGCACTCACAGTGGAAAGGAAACAGGTGCCGCATTACGGCAGGGCTTGCTGTGAAAGCATCATGGTCCAGTTTCCGCACGCCCCCTGCCCGCCCCTCCAATTACCACTGCTTCCTTGGTAGCCATTCCCCTTTGTAACCAGCGCGGCAGGTTAACCTTCCTTTCCTCGTCCTGGGAAAGCACTTCGCGCTCCAGTACAAAGGAAAACTGGAGTCGTCAGCGGGCGGAAGGTGGGCTTCGGAAGCTGAGGCCTGCCAGAGGCCAGCTCGGCCGAGTGGAGCCCGGGGCCGGGCACCGCCAGCTGCCCCCGCTGACAGCACAGGCCTGAGAAAATGACGCCGTTGCCATTTGCAGAGAATAGCGCTTGCACTTTGTAAAGCTTGTTCTTGTATGTTACCTCGCTCATTTCTCAATGAAGCTACCCCATGTGTAGGAGTTAGTAGGAACGGACTTGAAAAGATGGAAGGGGGTCAGAATGTGACGAAGACAGCAGTCAAGGCCAAGACAACAGGCATAGGACTAAGGACGGTTTATACGTGCTATCGAGCCCCCTTATTTCCCATAAGCTCGTAGGAATTGTCCCAGGATGAAAAATGCTCCTCAGGAAGCGTCTTCGAGTATCCCCACTGTGCGAAGGGAAGCAGTCCCAGGTTCCTTCGCCCGCCTCGCCAGTCAGCCCCCACTCGGTCCAGCCCCTGGAGCTCTGTCCTGCGTGCCGTGCCCCAACTGCGCTGCACCACGTGAAGCTCTCCATTTCTTTTACTTTTAAAGTTCTTGGTTGTAGTGGAATATGCGTAACATATAATTTACCACCTTAACCATTTGAAGTGCCCAGTTCAGTGTTATGGGTACTTGCACTGCTGTAAAGATCTCCAGAACCTTTTCATGTAAAGCTGAAACTGTGCCCATTCCCCAACAGCTACCTGTCCTCCTTCCGAACCACCCGCAACCACCACGCTACCTGTTTCTGTGAGTTTAACTACTATAGGTACCTCAGGTAAGTGGAATCATGTATTTGTCTTTGTGACAATTTTTTTTTTTTAATTCTCACCTGAGGATATATTTTATTGATTTTAGGGATGGAGGGTGGGGAGGGAGAGAGAGCGAGAGCGAGAGACCCACGTGAGAAACATCAATCACCTGTCTCCCATATGCACCTTGATAGGGGACTGAACCCGCAAACTTTCCCTGGCTAATTCTTATTAATCCTTCAGGAGTCAATTTAGATATTATCAACTCGGGTTTTCCATGGTCCCCCAACCCCAAGTGCCCTTCCATAATCACACCCAACTGGAGCTGTCTGTCCTAGCCCCTTGATCCTCAAAGTGTCGGGGAGAGCGAAATTCTCTGTGGCGTACGTCTGGGAGCTTGTAAAACACGCAGAATACCAGGCCTTCAGTAAGATCCCAGGTAAATCACATACACACTCGAGTTCGCTAGACATTGTTCTAGCCCACTAGACAAGGCATCTGTCTGTGAACCACTCACGAGCCGCGGTCTGGCCGGCTGCCTGTTTTGTAAATAGTTTTACTGGAATGCAGCCACAGCCATTTGTGTATGTGTTGTCTGGGCTTTTATGCGACAATGGCAGGCAACAGAGCCCGACAACACGTGGCCATAAAGCCTAACTCTTTTTCTTCTGGCCCGTTACCAAAGAAGTCTGCCGGCCCCATTACCAGGCTACAGGCTTCTTAAAAGGGAGAACCAGGTCTTACTCTGCTTTGAAAGAAGACAGGCAGGCTAGTATAATGGCGATGATATAGGCTTGAGGGTAAACCGACAAGGTTTACAGCAGGCTCTGCCATTTCCCTGCAAGTGGCTCCGTGCCTCATGTGCCTTATCTATAAATGGGGACACGTAATAAAGCCTGCCTTGCGGGCTGCTGTGTGAGTGAAATCAGCTACTGTACGTGAAGGCCCCGAGTGGCGCCTTCAGCAAATGCCGCCTCTTGGCCAGTACCAGGTATTTTTAGGGGGTCGCGGGGGGTTTGTTGACGTTGGCAGAACGGTGTCTGTCAACACTCACGCTCTGCTTCTTCCTTGCTAACACCTGACGATGTTTTCTAGGTATCTCACCTTCCTGGAGGGCGACCTCCTCTCCGGGGGCTACGTGCTATTGACAGTCAACCAGGGTAATGCCACTGTCAATGTCCGAGGATCAGCTCACAGGTGGGCAGTTTCTGGCCAATGAGTCATGACAAGATTCTGGAAGGGCTTCTGTGAAATGGTTTCCTAATTCTTTAGAAGAAAAAATGAAAGAGACACCCCTGTCACTTCACGGATATTATTTTTGTATGAATGTGAGGCCCCGACTGCAGCAGCCACGGAGGCAGGCGGTCTAAGACCAGACTTACGCGTTTGCAGTGGAAGAGCGGAAAGATGGCAAGACTCTAGCCCTTCCTGGGGCCAGAGTTGCCAAGTCCATTAACCCCTGGGGCTTGCCTACTCAGGTACTGCTTTCATGGAAAAACAATAAATCTTCCTAGTGATTTCAGTCCAAAGCATCCTAACTTGCATCACCAGGGACCGTGTTTACACATATTTTTGCTCCACCCAGGACCTGACGACTGTTGTTGGGTGCGATGAGGAGAGGAGGTGTCTCTGGAAAATGAATGGGCTTGGCAGGGTTAGTGCGAGCTCCGCTCTTCCCTGCCTTTTATCATTCTCACCTGGGAGTAACACTTCCTGATACTTGTGGCTCTCTCCCAAGTGCCAATCTCCCTTGTTGTCAGAACTTGTTACCCAAGTAACAAGTTGACAGGCTGTTTCAAAGCCAGATGGGTTTTGATTATTTCCTTGGCGATATCTATTATTTCCCCTTTGGGTAGAAGGAGTGTATGAAGACAGCTTATCTTTTTGGGGCAGAGCGAGTACAGGTGGGGTCTCTTATGTAACATGAAATACAGGAGATTTTTGGGCGTTGGAAGTGCCAAAAGATTGCTTAGAATTTACAGCCACAGGGATTTTCTGGTGTGTCAGCTTCTGTGCTGGTTTTGCACCACTTCTGAGGCAGGACTAGTCGCAGAGATTCAAGGCAATGTAGGTGACTCCATAGATATGAGGGTGAAGTATGGGAGAGAAGGTAACGGAAGACGGGCGCCACCTGTCTGAAGGGCGCCATGGCCCTAGATGATGGAGGTAAGCAATCAACCCCGTACGTCAGCTGGACGCACCCCTACAAATGCTCACCACAGGCAGGCAGGCCGAACTCCTTCTGCCTGCAGCTTTGGAGCCATACAAATCACTGTTAACAATCAACTTCTCAGGCGAGAAGGCTCCAGGAGACACTATCTCACACATCTCTTTGCCCCGAGGCAGTAACAACATACCTAAAGCCTCTCAGTTACAGTAGCACATATTTTATGGTTAAAAGCCTGTGGATTTGTTGATGTTGGCAGAGCCGCTTCGCTACTTCAGGGTCTAAGGGAATCTTGACTCTCGTTCTGGACCCACCCATTCTTACCGGTCTAACCCCAAGCCCCGCCTGCAAATGGGAGGATACATAGTTCGGTGAAAGCAGGGTTCCTACAGGCCAGGACTAAAGGGTGAAGGGGCAGCAAGGGCTCCCAGAGATCCCTTCGAACCTTTTTGCCAGCTCTTCACGTGCATTTAAGGTATAGCACTTCTCTTGTGACTTTCCCTCTGCCTCCTGCTTTACCAACACTTTCTCCTAATTGTTCCATTTTAAAAACAATTTTATTGATGAGAGAGAGAGAGAGAGAGAAACACTGATTTGTTGTTCCCTTATTTATGCATTTATTGGTTGCTTCTTTTATGTTCCCTGACTGGGGATCAAACCTGCAACCTTGGTGTACTGGGATAAAGCTCTAACCAACTGAGCTACTCGGCCAGGGCCTGTTCCCTTTTTTCTAGAGATCATGCAGCCTGACATAGCCCCTTGGCCTTCATCACTAGTGTTCTTAACTAAATCCTTAAAACCAGGAAGTTAAAATGTTTTTGTGGGCAATCAATTCCCTGTAAGTCTGCTAATATTATTGGTTCTGATTAAAAGTTCCCTGTCAGACTTGAGAAGAGAGAACCCTGTCACTCCTGGGGCTCCTGCTCTCCGGGCATTCTCGGCTGAGGAGCGAGTGTTCCCGTCCCACCAGCAGCACTGAGCTGAGTCTGCGTGCTGCCTTGTGATTTTGCTGAAGGAAGACGGGTCACAAAGGACCAGACTAGGAGGAAGCAGAAGAAATACAGTCTGTGACGCAGCTTTCCTTCAGGAAAGGGTGTGGAGGGTGCGGTGGGTCTATCACAGGCTTTGGCAGTCTGCTTTGAAGTCTTCTGGGTGGGAAAGTGTAGCCACCCAGGGAGGCAGCCTTTGATGACATCCTCCACAGGGCTGATGGGGTGGAAAAGAGCCAACGAGCAAGATGTCCCCGGAGAAATGCTCCCTCCCTCCCCTGGAACTGTGGGGGAACCCGGCAGGACCGGGGGTCTGGCTTTCAAGAATGGTCCTGAATGAACTTCCGGTTTCCCGGTGGGAAGAGAGAGCTCAGATTATCTTCTCCTCCAAGGAAATCTGGCTATCTTTTTTCCTTGGTTTCCCTGGATTTTGTGTGTTGGTGGACTAGGCACATGCATGCACTGGGCCAGGCTATCGGCAAATCATCTCATGAAGGAGGACGAAAGGGGTTCATTCCTTTACCTCACAGATTCCTTTTGCAGAGGAAACAATCTACCCACGAGTGATACCCCAAACACCACAAAAAAGGCACGACGACTGGACATGCATACGGTTGGTACATGTACCCCTCCATCACCTGCGACAAGGAGGGCAGGACTGAGGGAAAAGCCGTGCTACTGGGACCCATCCTCCTGAGCCACGGCCCAGGTCAGAGGGCACAGGCTGGCTGGTCTCTGGGCGGCAGGGTAACTCTCCTTCCCCACCCTCTGTGGAGGTGAAAAACCTCCAGCTATGGGGAGACGCCCGCCCTCCTAAGGTTTTCTGGGGTATTGGAGGCAGAGGTGGTCATGGGAGACTCCTCAATGGGGGCGCTGAGATCCAGGAATTCCAGGATGATGTCCCAGAGGCAGTAAATCAAATGCCTGAAACAAACGGACAAAACGACTTAGAGAAACGTCTGGCTTAGTCAAGAGACACCAGATCTTGTTTATGACACTTACTGCCCCTCCCCTCACCCCCCTTACCGATATCCTTAGTGGACTCTGAACTTAAATAGCTTGACGAAGCCACTGCCATGAAATAAACGTCTGCTGAACTGAAAGAGGCTACGACCACAGTAAAGGCAGAAATGAACCGGAGACTAGATCTTAGGAAATCCCGAATTTGTTTCTATAGTGACGCCCGCACGTCAGCACTGCTCCTGTGCGGGAGGGACACCAACTGTCTAAGGACTGCCTGAGCGCCTGACCGCTGCTCTTCCTCAGAATTAACCAGTGCAGGTTTACTGGTTACCCTGCAGGCAATGAGGTGAAGGCCAGGGCCCCTGAGGAGTGGGAGTTAACAAGCGCGGTCTGCCCTGGGACGGGGTCTGGCAGAGGAGCGGATGCACACAATGCTTTCGGAAGCATTCTATCCCGAGGGGCCAGCCGGGGAAATACCCACCTCTTCTGAATTATTGTGGGAGTATTTACCTAGCATCTCTCATTGCTCTACCCAAGTCCAATCTCATTATCAAACAGAGAAAATTCCTGATCCTAATGCTCATCACAGCTTTGCCGTGAGGCCACTGAATCCACAGCTGAAGATCACTGTATGGCCCGCAATGCACAGACCGGGGGATGTTCTCCGCGTTCAGAGCCTGGCGGATGATGGGAGGAAATGTCAGCACACTGAACGAGGGCGGAGGGTGACGGGGCATTTTCAGTAGCTAGTGTGGGGGCCTGCATCGAGTCCTTCCACGTGCCAACACAGAGGCTGGTCCGACGCTAGCTTACTACCATGTGACAGCCTGCTCAGGGGCCAACAGCGTGGGTTTCACTTAATGTGTGGGGACCTGGACATCGGTCTGCAGTCGGGGCCCAGGGCAAGGAGAGACTGCAATTTTGTTCTCCGTTGTTCACTTAAGAACCCCCAGCACCTCTGAGGCCAGAGGTGGCTTCGGTTATGCTGACGCTGGGCGCGCACTGTTCAGCCTACCTGTTGATGAGCGGCTGCTGTAGTGACTCCAAGACTAGACTCCAACTCAGCCGACATTTGTTCACCCCAAGGATGTCTACTACAATATCTGAAGCGAAAATGCAGATGTGGTTTTAGTGTTAGGGTAACCTTTCACTGTATGAGCTGTTTTTATTCAAATGGTATTTTTGGCACACCTCTGAACTACGCAGCCAAACTAAAAATCCTCAGAAAACAGAAAAGGTATGAAAAAATATGTCTTTAGTTAGGTGTCTGAGTAAAGATGGGCCTCAAGAAATAATTTGTAACCTGCCACTAAAGTATAGGTACTGCTGATGTAACAGTTCAGGTTGGGGAGCAGAGGTTCAAAACGGTAACTAACAATGTCCAGACCTCAGAGTTCTCTGCTGTACCCCCGTTACCACAGCACAGCCATAGACAAACTGCCTTTCCTGCCCTCAAAAAAAAGTACCAAGCAAAGAAAAAACCCCTCCTCAGAGCTTGTTTCTGTCCACTGCTAAGGACTGTGCACCTCTCTCCATGTCCCCAGTTTATCAGGGCTGAGCGCCTGCAGGATATATATTTTCTTCCCTGGTTCAAACTGCTATGAACCGCCAGAGAGCCCAGCATTTTCCTCTGGCGGGAACGGGTGGAGACCTGCCCCTGTGGTGTAGGCAGAGCCTCCCCAGGCCTGCCCCACAGTTACTACTCTGGAAGCCTGCAGGATTCTCACCTGCTATTTATGGTGTGGTCACAGGGATCCTTTCCACTCCCTCAGTGTCACTTGGGTGAGGAGTCAAAGAATCGTAGCCCTGATCATTCTCCTGCGAGCCTGAGAACTGGCGGGTCAACAAGTTTCAAGTCTGGCCGTATTTACGGTCCTTTTAAACATGCGGAAGGGAGTGGAGTAATGGTGGCAAAGCTTGACTGGAAGGCAACAGTTACTAGGATAATCAATCTCCTTGTCCAATTACCTGGCAGGACTCCCATCAGGCTCTGCAAAGCCTGTTTCTCAGCTGCCACCTTCTGCTCCTGGGTCCTTGTAGGCTGTGGATACTTAGGCAAAACCCCGCCAGGCCAGATGGACTCCTGAAGGAGTCGGAGGTACTGCACCCAGCGCTGCGGGCATGTCAGATCAGCGACCTGGACCTCCAGCCACCTGTGGTGGAGGGGAAGAGAGAGGTGAGAGAAGCCCGAAGGGAAGGGTGCAGGAAGGCGTAAGTTACGAGAGCGATCGGAGGAGGGCAAGGCAAAGTCAGCACCAGCTCTCACAGATGAAACCAGGCCGATGCAGCAGCTTGGGGTCGCAGAATTGGAAGATGAGTAATAAAGAAGATACTGTTATTTACTGAGTGTCCGCGATGAGCCACACATCATATTAGGGTTTTACAGAATACAATAAACTCGCCCTGTCTCTGGGCAACTTTCCAACTCGCCTCCAGTGGGAGGCATTGTAACTTCTCAGTAATGTGCACACACAGCCTTCAGAGTTTGGGCTTTGATGATCTCGCACGGCTCCCTCTCCCTTGCCTCCACGTGCATACATGGTTAATCGTCAAGGCCCCAGGGCCGCTCTTGAGCACCTCCTACGTCTGCCCGTGGCTCACGACAGTTCTCTCATGGCCAGGGCCCCTCCTTTCTGGTGGCAGAGGCCCACGCCTCTGACAAGACCTGTTTAAACCCCACCTCCACAAAATCCGTGACCTCTCCAGGCAGAAGGGCCTTCTCTCCCCTCAGGCCTCCCCTGGCACTTACTGCTGCGGCACTTAGGTTTGAAACTAGTATTTTACTTCGGAATATTATTTTCTCTTGTGTCTACAGCTTTACTCTTCCACTGAACTTATAAGCACCACAAGAGTTCTATGTTTTATAGGTCTAAACAATTTCCCACGTGCCTCGGTGCTCAAGAAATCTTTGTTGACTTACATACTTTTTATTATAATAAAAATTTCCCTTTGTCTAAATTTCGAAAATGAGTTAGTAACTCTGAGGGGGCAGACGTACCAAGTCCGCAGTACTTGCAAGGATTTCCACCTTAAATTCTTTGTCCCTGCATTTTTTTAGAGCAATGTGGTCACTAGCTGAAGTTCAAGGCCAATGAGGCCTCCTTAGTATGTACTAGGGGAGAGACTGACATGGCTGTGACTATAATGGATGGACCATCAACCGCTTCTACTCATACATGGAAGACTCTCTGGTACAGCACCACGTGGAGCTCATGCCATCGCTCCTGTGCCCGAGTTCCTTGTCACCCATGCAAGAGCAGGGGAGGCTGCCAAGGCAAACTTTATTTAACCTCCACTCTGCCAGACAGTCTGCATTCCTCTCAAGCTAGGCATTCCAGCCTTGGGGGCTGCAATCCCCCAAGTCCAGGGCTCACAAATAATTCTAAGAATAGGAAGTCTGAAAGGTAATAGCAGGGCAAGAATGGCAGACAGACACCGATGGAGATCAAGAGCGGAACAAAGCTGCTCTTGCTCGAAATAGCCACCACGGTCGTATTTGTTACTATTAGCGCCGTGGCTCCTTTTTATAGGGCTTTTCATTCAGCGAGCTAAGACACCTGACGAAATGGACCCCGTAGCAAGAATTCCTGTCCCTGTTTATAGAAGAGGGCCACCAAGGGGTGGATCCAATGACCTGATCGGGTTCTCTGCAGGGAAGCAAGTGACCCAACTCTCCCGCGCCAAGCTGTCTTCTTTACCTCAAGCCACACGTACTGGTGTGACTTCTGCTAAGGTGAACGGTGTGCACCAGGGTCTCATCTAACTGACCTGAGGGAGAAAGACTGGCATTTACAAACCAAAATGTTTAAGTCCTTCGAAGAGCCAGAATCCTTAACTGAACAAGAAACCTTCAGCTAGAATGAGTTCTAGCTAATTTTCTCATTCACACACACATACAGTAAGCCAGTTTGACCTTACTTTTGTCCTCTGGAGCCCAGAATGCCTGTGACTCAACACTTCAAAGTATCTCAGTGCCCACTTGGCCCAACAGCAGCTCTGTACCCCTTTTATTCTACGCCTTCCTCTAGAGTGAAGAGCCACACACCACCAGTGCTTCGTCTAACCTGACTCATTCCCTTAGTCTAGCTCAGTTTATTCTGAAACTGAGCTAGAGCAAAGAGAGCAGAGTTTAGGCCTTTGAGTATTAAAAGAGAGACTGATGCCTTAACTTCTCCTCATTAGTTCTCTTCATCTTCTATTCCACACATGTTGTCTTTCTGTCCTTGGCCTAGGAGGAAGAAGCTTAAAAAGGAATTTGTGTCCCATAATTCTCTTGAAGCAAAAGGAATGAAATTTATGTATCAAAGTTTCTGGAATCTGTGGCTACCATTTACTGTTATGCTGACAGAAATCTAAAGTTTCTTTTCTTTGTTTAAAAAAGATTTTATTTATTTATTTTTAGAGAAGGGAGGGAGAAACAGAGGGAGAGAAACAACAATGTGTGGTTGCATTCTGCGCGCCCCCTACTGGGGGGCCTGGCCCGCAACACAGGCATGAGCCCTGACTGGCAATCAGCCAGGGACCCCTTGGTTCACAGGCTGACGCTCAATCCACTGAGCCACACCAGCCAGGGCAAAATCTACAGTTTCGAGGTGGATACACACGCACATATGCTTCTGGCAATTAATTATGAATTATTTATGAGAAGCCATTTACTAAATACAAATGCTACTGCTTATGTAATACGAAACTCATGAGGCAAATACGGTAGAAAATAGCCTCAAATAGCACTGGCTTTATTTTCTACCACTATTTCAGTTCTGACGCTGGATTTAGAGATACCTCCTTCTACCAACACACCTTTTTCCCAGACAAAAGGAGAAGTAAAAAAGCCAGACTAGGTCTGTTCTCTCAGGCCGTCTCTCAATGATTCAGAGCAAACGGCAGCCTTACTAGTGGGCCCAGAAATAGCCACTAAAATGAGAAAAAAAGCAACAGCAGACTGACACCGAGATATTCAAGAGCTTCTTTGATGCCAGATGTGGAAGGAGAGAGGATGCAGAGATTAGGGAGTGCAGTCTCACCCATGTTCAAAGGAACCTGGTCTAAAATAGCCTCAGATAGAGGAATGAAGCAGCGGCTAAAAAATGAAGCAGTTTAATACTAGGGCTTAAGACAGCACTTCAAGGTTAGCAGAAGGTCATTTCCCACCAAAACAGCAGAATCAAATCTTGTGAGTGGGGGGGGAAAGCTTTAGGGATCATGTCTAATCTCATTAGCCAAATCCCCTTCACTTCTTTCTGAAGAGCTGCTATGGATGAGTAAGGAAGGGCCCCCAGTAAGTATGGCTTAATGGGGAGACGGGAAGGACGGGGTGGAAAGGATAGTGAAGTCAAAACAAGGACAGATATTCCTAAGAGCAATAACAGTATTCTAAGAAAAATGTCTGGTGTGGTCTCAGTAAGAGAAGACAGACCCCTTCCTTGTACCGTTTTTAGCCACTGGCTGTACCTCCATAGACAACCCAAGGGCGACTATGCTCCAACCTGATCTTAACGTGCCAAACACAGTTCAGAGAAAAAGGGAGACAAAAGAAAGATCAGGTTAAAGCTTCCATCATTCTAAACAGGTCTGCAGTAGACGAGACGTGTCGACTCACTTTATGCCCTTAGAGCGGGGTTCCGAACTGTGCATCCGGTGCTGTGGAGGGCAGTCCTGTGCACTGCGAAGCGTTTAGCGGCATCTCCCTCTCGCCCATGTGGGTTGCGTGACAATCGGTGTTGTCTCCAGACACCGCCACATGTCTTCGGAGGGACAAAATGCTCTCAGTTGGGAATCCCTGCCTAGACTTCGGGGCTTTGGGATGCAAAGCACCGGGCCGTTTTTACAGTCATCTTGCAGCTGGTGGCTGCGGCACGACATTTTCCAAACTGTGGGGTGAACGGCACTGGAGGTCATGTAATCGGCTTTGTGGTTTATGACATTTAAATACATCTGAATAAAAACAGACTAGAATAGAAAACATAAAGGGGCATCTCATGTTTTGGGACCCCTTTGTTTCATATACTACACTGATATATCAGATGTGTGCCTGTGTGTGTGCCTGTGATCACAGTGGGTCATCATGTAAAATGTATTTCTTACGGCGCGCTGAAGTTTTACAGAAGTGTGAAAAACACTGACATCAGTATAAGAAATCAGAAATTTCAAGGAAAGGTGGGAAAAAGCCCAAACACATCTTTAGCCTCCTGGAAACACTCCAAACCCCCAAGCAGCCTGTGCAGTGTTTGCGGTGGCATAACCCACAGACGCTGCTCTGCGTCTACTGTCCTGGCGCGTCACTGTGTGCACTTGCCCCTTAAATCAGTAGTATCGATCTGTAGCGCTGACAGAAAGGCGATCTTGAGGGTGCCGGTGTGGATCCATGGCATTTTCCATTACACAGGTTGTTTTGGCCAATTTCACGCCTGATAAAGGTGGCACTGCTCTTCCTTCTGATCCCTTTCCCAGGCCTGGCCTTCCTGCCTTAGCCCCCTGTGTTTACTGAGTTTCTCCCTGGCAGCTCTCAGCTCTAGGTTTCTCAGCCCCAGGACTACCCAGACCCAGGTGACTCAGCTGTGTCGGAGGAAGTTCGGCACTGTTCCCCTGACTGTGTATCGAGGTCACCATCCTTTCCTGTTGGGAGGAGGAGGAGGAGGAAATGAATTTCAAGGGCAAGAAACTCCTTTTTTTCCCTCCCAATGACTATTGTAAAATCTATGGCTCATGGAGTCTGCATAATTTCTTCTTTGATTTTTGCTTTTATGTTTTAAATCACAGACCCACATCTTTAAAACATGTGCTTCAAGAGTAGACTAAATATTGCCTAAACACCACAATTTAAGAATCCGAGTTCCATACTTTTTTCAAAAAGATTTTATTTATTTATATTTAGGGAGAGGGCAAGGGAGAAACACAAATGTGTGGCTGCCTCTTGTGCGCCTCCTACTGGGGACTTGGCCCACAACTCAGGCACGTGCCCTGACTGGGAATTGAACCAGCGATTGGTTCACAGGCTGGCACTCGATCCATTGAACCACACCAGCCAGGGCCCGAGTTCCATACTTTTATATCTAGCCACAAACAGTTTTTGCTTTTGACTAGTAATGTACAAGTCAGGGATATAAAATATGTATTAATAGGAGCATTCTGAATCAAGGAAGGGAGTTAAAGGAATCACCTGTTGAATCTTGGAGGTTATCCATTCCAACCTCATCAATTCACATAAAAACACTGAGAACCCTAAGAGCATTTCACAGCAAGAGGCTGCTTTAGGGTTGGAAGAAAACGGAGAGGTTATCCCTATCTAACCTCCTCAGAAAGGAGAAATCCCCTGTGTAACGTCATGGCATACCCAAGGGTTCTAGCTTCTGGGTTCGGAATGCGGGGCTTGTATTTTAGCTTCACCACCAATTAAGAATATGACTTTGGGGGAGTTGCTTAATTCCTGAAAAGGACAATTTCCATTCATTAGAGAACTTAAATACTGGCAACCCAAACCTGCCTCCTTGTAATTTCTGGTCACTGCTCCTACCTGAACTCCTTGAAGCTACGGGATGCACTGAAGTTACCAGGTCAAATCTTTCCTAAGGCAACACTTTGCATTTTTAAATACATCTGTTACTGCTCCCTAACTCTTTTCTGCCACGTGTACATCCTTGATTCCACCAGCCTCAAAGCTGAACACAGAGAAGACACTCAATCAATAATCAATGACGAATGAAGGAGGGAGCTGAACCAGCCACTCGTCACCCTGATTCCATCCTCTGCATGTGGTGCTTTGTAATTCCCTCTTAAAATGGAGTCCCCAGAACCGCACAAGCCTCCGGAGGTGCCCTGGCCAGCGAAGAACGCAGAGGAGCAGCGCCTCCCTTAACTGACACCATACTTCTACGAAGACAGCCGAAGACTACTTTGGCTTTTTGGGCGCATGCGTCAAAGCACTGACTCACTCTGAGTCTGCAGTCAACTAGGACCCCGTATCTGCATATGCACTTCAACAAAAGATCACGTGCCCCTCTGCTGAGCCTAGTCTGGCCTTCTGTACGTGTGCAATTAGAAAAAAATCTACATTGTGATTTATAATATTTCTTTTTATTAAATTCCACCTTATTGGTTTTAGACTATTATTCTAGCTTTTCTCAGTCTTTTTAAGTCTTAATTTTTGTCATCCAGAGTATTATTAATTCTGCCTCTAAGACTGGTACTTGCAAATGCACCGATGAAAGAATTAACAGGTTAACAAGAGCAACACTCCATCACTGGAACTTTCCCTCCAGGTTGACTCAGTTTATTAGATATTTTTGGACTAAAGATGCTCAGCTAACCACAAGCCACTGACCAATACTGCAGAATAGGCCATGTATATCCATTTTGCCCATATATTATATGTATTATGAAAATATGGCAAAAACTTGTTGAAATTCATATACACTATAACAACCAATGCATTCCTTTTGTTTTATGGTCTAATAATCCTGCTAAAGAAATAAAAAATGATGTTTACCAAACAGGACACATCCCCACTGAAGAAGGCACACTGGTTTCCAGAGAAGGTCATTTGTCTTCCCAAGTGTTCACAAGACACCTATTTAATACACTGCTTCAGAAGTTTCCAGAGATAAATGTCAGGTTCAACAACCTGTATCCATTTTTTAAAAGGCATGATGTTTGTCTGTCTCCAACCCAACATATCACCACATGGCAATTTTCTCAGTGACCTTTGGTCTTCATGAAAAATATAAATTTTTTCAGTTCCATGAAATTTATCTGGACCATGTACATGAGCTTTAAAACAGGTGAAATGCTCTTATTTTCATTTTTATTTTAGTCTTTTATTCTGGTTTAATCATGTTCATTCAGTTCTTCTTGTTAGACCATTTTCCTTGATGGAAAAAAAGAAATCCAATAGTCTAGCAACATAAGACCAGTTCATTGTTGGATAAATAAAAAAATGCTCTCTCAATGTAACCAGTTAACACTACAGTACCTGTACCAAACAATCTACCTATACAGGGTGCGGCAAAAGTAGGTTTACAGTTGTTTGTATGGAAAATAATACAATAACTAATAAATAAATAATGCCAGAATAAACTGTTTTGTGTGCTCACAATAGTAAACCTACTTTTGCCCCACCTTGCATTTTCTTTCTTCTTGTTTTTCATGTTTGTTTTTCACCCCTAACATTTACCCACAACCTTGGCTCCTTCTGAGTCACCATTCTTACTTGTTCTATTGCTATTATTCACTTAGTGTGTGTCCCTTCTATTTTTTATTTTTTAATTATTTTTTTAATCCTCAGCCAAGGATGTGTTTTATCGACTTTAAGTGAGGAGGGGTGCGGGAAGGGGGATAGAGAGAGAGACACACACAGACACACACACATGCACACACTGACAGGTTGCCTCCTGTATGCAGCCTGACTGGGAACTGAACATGCAACCTATGTATGTGCCCTGACCGGGAATAGAACCTGCAACCCTTTGGTATACAGGATGATGCTCCAAACAACAGAGCCACGGGCCAGGGCTCTCTATTTTTAAATGCATGTTGATCTACAACCTGATTTATTAACTACCTTCATTTCATTTGATGCTGATTCTTTTCCCTCCTCATTAGAATCATGTGTTTAATTTGTTTATTCCATTTACTCAAAACATATTGGTTGAGCTTCACGTGAGAGCCAAAATAAGAAGACTATAAGGTTTTAAGAGTGGGGACCTTATTTAATTCATTTTGATATCTTCCTCAGCATTTCCCATAATAGTGCCATTCACGCAATAAGCAATCAAATATTTACTGAATGAATCAAATCTTATTCCACAACTTTCTGTGATAACTTCTAGGCTAAAAGTTTAAGTTCACTTGTTACTGTGAGTCCGTATTATTATTTATCTCATACTGTATTATGTTATCTTGTGAATTCTAGTACCTCCTGTCCACCTCTGCTTTCCTTTCTCAGTGGTTTTCCATAATATCCAGTTTTAGCTTTATCTCAATTTTTTCTCAGCTTCTTCCTCCTCACTCAGTTGGTGGGTCTCCTGCCAGGTATATTCTTTCTAGTGTCCTGGAGTTATGCTCTATCTGTGGTCGGCAGTCTACCATGTGAGTATCATGTGCCAAGGTACAGAAAATTTAAAAGCCTTCCCTTTATACCAGCTACACAGCTAACTATTCATTCCATGTTTTGCCTTTTCTTCCCAAGACAGAACAGACATAGAAGAAATGATGAAAATACAATCTGGGCCTCCATGTCCTTGAGTTTGCTATCAATAGTCTCAAAGTTATTAGACATAGTGCATGTTTATGTGTCATCATTAATTTTTACACAAAAGTAAATAATAATCTATTGATTTAATAAACAAGAGCAGACTTAATCACAACTCAGATACACTGTTCAGAAAGGTATTATATGTCCTATCGGTCATGTGTCTTAATCCACAAGGTAGAAAACCGATCCATTCTTGATTTCTCCTATTCCTGTCCCTAATCCACGTGCCCCCCAGCAACATCCATGATTTTTAAGCAGTTACTGAATCTGGTTGGCCCTACTTCCTTGGTGTCTCATGAATTCGTCACCCCTTTACCATCTCTGTAGCAAAGGTCTTAGTTTAGGGCCTCAGTGCCTTTCATTCCTATCAGTTCAACTCTTTCCTTAGTTTGTTTTCCGGTCCTAACTTTGCTTTCTTCAATAAATCCTCCAGGACACAATTCTGTTACGAATTTGATCGTGTGATCATCACCTGTTGAATTTGGTAAATGGCTTCCCACCAGATCGGGAACAAACACTGATTTCTTCGCAGAGCTCTGGATGAGTCACTGTCCACCAGCCACTTCAGCGCAGTCCTCGGCCACTCGTATTGCGCATCCTCCTTCCCTCATCATGCCTGACTTCTCCGGGCACCACGAACGTGCCTCGCTGCTTTACTGCTCTGCCGTTGGTGCTCTATTCTTTGGTGTCTTCTCTCAACTTCCCTTCATCCTTGAAGTCCTATGTCAGGTGTCCTCTCCTCTGTGAGCCTTCCCTGGGTCTCTTGTAGCGGATATTCTGCTGTGTACAATGTGCACCCACATTTTTGTCCCAAACTTGCAGGAAAAAAAAATCTTCCGTTTTAATTTTTTAATTCAATTATTTACTTATTTATATTTAGGAAAAAACCAGTTATTGTATTCCAGGGTATTATTTTACATACAGATATTTTGCTGCTTTCTCGAGTGATACTTTTAACACATAAGCATAAATAAAAGAATTAAAAACATTTATAGAGACACGACATTAGTACTACCCAAGTATAATGCATATCCCTTATTTCTCCTCTCAAAAATTTGGGCAAAATAGTGCACATTATACACAGCGAAATACGGTACTTCATCCTTTCTCTGAATCACATATAGAGTTCTTTTTGCAGTCCTAACCTTGTATTACAAGTCCTTATTTATAAGACTGCACCTCCAAAAGGACATTAAACTTCCTAGGGTGGAAACTGGGGGTCTTTTTTATATTTTGATCACTAGTGTCTAGCACAGGGCAGACAATCAATAAATGTCAGCGCTGAGCAAATCAATGCTGCACGTGGCACAAACATAATGCTGTGGGGCTCGGCTCGCAGTTCAAAGCAAGCTTTGCAGAAACATCTCAACACCTCAGAGCAGCAGCAGAATAGTGAGCTCTTAATTATTTGTGCTTCTGGAGGATAATAACAGATTAAAGAAATAGTGGACTATCTAGGAATTCTTTGTATCTGGCATTTTATAAGTCCTTATATAAACATTTGGCAAGTTCATTTTCCTAAGAATTTTTTGTTTAGGCTAATATTAAAATTAAGCTGTGTGCCAATACACCAGCTGTAAGTGGATGTTGTACGAAGTACACTGGCTGACATGTCAGCTGAGCTAGAATGAAGAATTCAGCATGAGCCCTGGCCGGGTATCTCAGCTGCTTAGAGTGTCGTCTTGATATGCCAAGGTTGTGGGTTTGATCTCTGGTCAGGGCACATACAAGAAGCAACCAGTGAATATGCGGGTAAGTAAAACAAATCAGTGTTTGTCTCCCTCTCTCAAAAAAAACAAAACAAAACAAAACAAAAAAACAAAATCCACCATGAATGATGCATGCAATTCACACCTGCGTATGCATCCCCCTGGAAGGGAATAAAGGTGGAGTGAGTCACCCACGCGTTCTATCTGAAACACTCTATAAATCCTAGGGAAGAGAGACGGCTGCCGCAGCTGTGTTGCGCTCAGTTTGCAGGGCAAATAGGCCCACAGGATAGAAAAGACAGAAAGTCAAACAAAACCAAAGGGGATACGAGGACCATGAGTCACACTTGTATTTTGGGAAGTGCCCCTGATGGATGGAACAGCATCAAACTGTTTCCGACCCATTATTTACAACTAGTAAGAAGAAAAGGAGGTAGAGAATGTTAGGGCAAGAAATGACCAAAGGCAAAGGTCGGGCTACCTTTTCACCAGATACAAAATGAGAGGGGCACGCTTGGGGGTTCTATGATCCCGGGGCAAATAAGACTGATTACAAAGGGAGATCTCTAGACATTTTCTCTCGATTTGAGTAGTGGGACACTCTTAGGATTCCCATTTGGAAGTTTATTATGCAAATACAGCATACCCCTAAAGGCCTTCAGGTCAACTTTTCTCAGTTCCACAACACGATGACACCAAGGCACCATAATCAAGCTCTGAAAAATCAGGGCTGACTGGTTTTAAAGCTAGGCAAAATCAAAGTCATGCTTTTTGGATGACTGCCTGCTATTCATCGGAGCCGAGGAAAAGCAGCAGCAGGACATCTTTCTCACAACCAACAAATCCCTCTGAGTCTTTCAAACAGCTAATGTCTCTGCTTCAAGTCCGAGAGATTTCTGTGTTAGGAAGAGGTCACCACAGTTTTCTCAATAGTGAGCATAAAACAGGTTCCTACCTGTCTGGGGAAAAGATAAACTCAGTAGCCAGAAGAACTACAAAGAATTAGCACAGGCTGTGTGTTGTGATAAGTGAAAATAACATTGAAAAGACACAAACAAGGTTTGAGCCTGGACTGACCACTTAAAAGCTAAATTAACTCCAAGTTCTGGCTTCTTTCTTAATGAAATGGACTAATTCTTGCCTTCTTTTCTTCACAAGTTATCCAGATCAAATGAGAAAAATGAAGGCAATTTTCAGAGTGCTTGTGTGTTTGAGCATTTATCAGAGAAACATTCCTTTGGTGCCTCTTCAAAAACCCTACCAGATCCAAGGGACTGAACGATGGTGGGCCCTGAGCTGGCTTTGCATTTCATGCCTCACTTCCTCCTTCTGCAAAAATTATTCCCCTAGTAGACTCAGGGATGTAACTATTAGGACAGTGAGCCGTTTTTCGTAATGAGAGTTTAAACAGATTGGGGAAGTCCGACCCTATGGAGTTACCAATAATTAGAAGGCTATTTAGAAATCCTTCCTAAAGCTAGATCTCTATATATTAAACGATGAAACTCTCGCTGCCGGAACTGCAGGATCCAAAATGGATCTTTTCTTCTTTCCTTGGTCCCAAGTGAACAGCAAGCCTGGCTCTCTCTCAGGCACCGGGTAAGTTATTCTGAACCTTTCCTTTCTCAGCACCTAGGGCAGGGAGGTCGCGAAGGAGGGAAAGGCCAATTAAAATGACTATGCATTCAAAAGAATATTGAGTCTGGAAGAGGCAGAAGGGCAGGGAGAGGAAGAGAATTACTTAAAGCCCAAGCACTGGGAAGAAAAGCAGGACACATAGGAGGGCGAGAGGCAGGAACCTAGTGGCTTCTTAATGACTAGATCGCCTGTTGCTCCTGGTGGCCTGGCCTTACGGGCTCCGCCCTGGGCCAAAGGTACCGCTATGCGGGAGGGGGAGGCCTGTGGGGGGGCCGGCGGTATGTGCTCTACTGGACCGGCTGACCCTCAACTTCTACAATTACTGCTGATCACAGATTTAAGAGTATGCTTGATCATGATTTGAAATCTAAGAACTAGGGGTTGTATTTAAGTAAGCAGGCGTGGTAAAGTTCCAGATTATGCAGTGAAAATGGCTAGAGCGAGCTGGAAAAGACTAGCCTGAAAGAGAACAGAGGGGAAACATGAGCAGCAGATGTCAAAGTTAAGAAAGCAAGAAAAACATGGGGAGGAGCACGGGGAAGAAGGAAAAGTGACAGAAATGAATCACTGTGGGGCAGAGCTACCCATATATTTTTGTTTTTAGTTTCCTGTCCACATGCTCAATCTTAAAAACTTTCCAAACACAAGGCTGTCTGTCCTGATTCTAAGGACAGAGGACTAGAAGCCACATGGTAGCAACTCTTGAGGGTAACACTTGCGGTCAGAAAACAAGGGGGTGAGAGAAGCAGGTGGTGGAGGGGCTTATCCTTGTGGAGGAAAATGGGGCCACATACGAAATCTGACAAGCTCAGGGGCGGCCTGCAGGGTGGGCCACACAAATTCAGAGACCAAAGTAACCTCACGGGGTGGCCCGAATGAAAAATTCCTACCTCAAAGTCGGTCACGGTGTGCAGTCATGTTCTTGGACTATGGTTTCCTTGATAAGGGTCAATCTTTACCTCTGAAATGATCTACTGTCTTGGTGCATCTAAGATGACATACCTTTGAAACGGTAGTTTTCTTTTCCAGGCCGTTTGAAGACACAACCACTGGCACCAGAGCGTGAGACCACACTGTTACCTTGTCGCCCACACATCATCTCTACGTGATCCAAGGGCTGTGAACTATCTGAAAGTATGCACCTCCCCGTCTTACTTTCCATCCAGCACCAGAGATTCCCTGCTTTGCCTTCTCCAGCCTCCCGAATCTACCCGCAATGGGCTTCGTGTAACCCTCCTGACACCTCCTTCTCTGACTCTAACATATAAAATAAACTGCAGAGCCGCCATTCTCCAGAGCATTTTCTCAATCCGTTGGGACTTTGCCTCCTGGCAACTGTCATGAGTTTGGCCCAAATAAACTCATATAAGACTTCTGTAGGCTAGACGTTCTTTCGCTGATGTCCTGAAGCTGCATTTACACAGTAAACATACTGTGTTAAAATAGATTATATATTTATTGGGGGAGAGCTATGTTCCCCCAAAACCAAGTCCATAGGAAAAAGCCCAATGATCTCCATCCTTGGCAAAAAGCACCAGGCGATGCCCTTGCTTGTGTCACTGGAGGATGCGATCCCCACTGCCAGTGCCATCTAGCACGGACAGCCTCTCCCCCGGGCAGATGTGTATCTAAGACGCTGGTATCCAAAAAGGCCTTGAGGCCTGGACAAACTGGTTTACAGAGAGTACTGACAAAATGTTTCAACTTCATGTGTCCAGCTGATTTGATCACCCGAGACTCTCTGGTTCACTCTGGGTTCCTGAGGCAAAACTGCTGCCAGTGAACCAGCCCCAGCACTGAGTCCTTGGCAGACGGAATGCACTCACAGGGCCGCCTTCTGGCAGTGCACCCTGATCAGAGAAGCAAGTGTATGCTGGAGACTGATCAGGTCACAGGGAGAAGAGTGAAAGATGAAAAAACTGGCTCTTCTCAAAGTCGGCGGTACCAAGGAGAGGACAGGTAAGTAGCCTCTGAATCATGGAGCAAGACACAAATAATTTTGATTACTCTCACCCCCAAGGCAAGAACCTGTAATTGCAAAATGCGGCTCCCTCCTAGATGAATGGCTATTATTTAACCTGCAGCGCCTCCTGGCGCCCAGAGGTAGAATTTCTTAACTCTCGCAGTAGCAATAGCCTGGTGAGCTTTCCATAATGTATTTCACAAAACAAAAGGACCTCCCTGTCTTGTGTGGAAGCGTGCACACATTCGGAACGGGCCTGGCTGAAAATACTCAAAATATATTGAACGGTTACTTTTAATTTAAAAGTAGAAAAATGCCCCATCCCTCTCTTTAAAAATGTTTCGGTGCCCGGAATATTCTTTATCCTAAACTAGTCTAAATGATACCTATCGTACGAGGTCTAGCTTTAAACATGCACTTCCCTCTATAAAGCCCACCTAATATTTACCCCATGCTGCATGGGACAAGCAGCCTGTCACCTGACTGCAGGCTGCTTGACATTTCTGATTCTATGAGTTATCACTTCTAAGAAGCTAAAAGGACCTTAGAGTAGGAAGAGTGCCACACCAGGTCTGAAGACAGCACGTTGCAAGCAAGGACTTAGAAAGAACATGCAGGTGCCAAATCTTACACCTTTGGAAGATTATTTGTGAAGAGGTCACCATAAGAAGAACTAGATGAAGTTAGTTTCCTGGAGAGCAAAGGAAGAGGGTTGGGGGCATCTGGGTTAAGAAGTAGGTAGTTCCCTGGTTCTGAAGAAACCCAGAGTTTCTGCTCTGGATACGAATGGGGACCATTTTCAGTACACAGGTAAGATGGGATGCAGTGCAGAGATAGATACTGTGAAGGAAGGGAGCCTGACCCAAAGGATGCAGAAAAGGCTTTCTGTCTCACAGCGTCGTTACTATTAGCAGATCACAAAGCAAGCTCACCATAAAGACCTCTCCAAAGACCCATTACCACAGACACAGAACCTACTCTCCATCAGAGGCGTTACTGCCGTTGCAAATAAGAGCCCCCAGGGAACGAAATGTGGAGCTTACAGAGGTGGATGAGAGCTCACATTTATTGAGTGCCACCATGGGCCAGGCATATGGCAAGGGAATTTCATTTATTATGTCTTATATTCCAACCAACTTCATGAATGTAACTTGAGGCAGAGAGGTTGACTTGTTCTAAGTTACACACATAGGAGGCCTCAAAGAGAATTTGAACTCATATGCGCATGGCTTCAGAGCCCATACTCTTATTTCCCCACCTGGGAGGAAAGAGGTTAAAAAGGCACAAGAGGAAGCGATGCTTCCAGAGAAGGCAAGCTTAGATGGGGTCTCCCAGTGGGAGGCCGTGCTGGAAGCGGGCATGTGTTCTCTGAGACAGGAGTGTCAGAAGAATGGGGGGTGGCCTGAGGGGCTTGAAGGAAAACCCTCAGGCCCATCGTGGTTCTGGAAATTGGAGTTGCCCCATTTAAGAGCTGTGGGGAAGGAACATAAGAGATACTCAGTTTACATTTGAGTTTCTTGTCCCCCAGAACTGTTAGGAACCCCTGAGACTCTCATTAGTGATAAGCAGAGGACTGGTTCCATTGGAATAGCATGAGACGTTCATTTATTTGACACAAATTTATTAAGTGCCTTCCACGTGTAGGGCTAGGTGCTTACAACAGAATGGTGAATAAGACATAGGCCCTGCCTTCGAGATGCGTATGGACTGAAATGTCCTCAAAAGCTGTCTTGGGCTCCTATTTGTAGCTAGACATGGGCAAGATACACCAAAAACTTCACTTGGAATAAGGGTTTTGAGGTTTAAATGCCTCATGATATTCTGTTTTTTCCTTACCTGTTATAATGACTCATTCTATACCTCCGAGGTATGAAAACTTAAGAATGTGAACTACACACGGAAGTGCAAAAACACACATGCACAAGCACATGGCCAGTGAGCTAACGCCCGCTGTTACAACTCTAAAGTTGAATTCGAGTAAAAATTGACAGTACACAATAGGAAAGGTATGATGACTTTATCCTAAAATGGGCGTAGAATAAGTAACACCTACGAAATACGATAAGGAGGCCACTCATATAATAGGGGAGACTGTTGGGACCATCCTGGGCCAGTCTACAGAGGTCAAGAGCTTCCAGGGGAAGATGCATGGAACAAGCAGTGCTCCTTTTAACCGAGGAAGCACAATATAACCTGAGCAAAGCCATCACTGCAAAAATTACCCTCAACACCTATAAAAGCAGCCCGAGCCAGTAATTAGAGAGCCAGGAAACAATCTGACAGCAACATCTGAAAACTTAGTTTGCGATAATTTTGTATCTGGGGCTCTTGCAAAAGTATACAATTTTTACAGAAGTAGTTCATAGAAAGAGATCAGGTGTAACCACAAGGCACAAGAGCTGAACTGAAAGAAAAAGAAGTTTATGTAGCAAAGGAAAAAGCGGTAATCAGTGTTTCCTGAGAAGCTATTCATCTTTAACTCTGATGATCTTTTTCTGAATGTGGTTAGAATGCAGACTAGAGGTACCCAAGGGAGACTTCAATCTCTGATCCAGGGGTGCTTTAAGAGTAAAATCAGAATATGCGGGTGGAAGTGAACTCATATGCTGCCATCATATGTATGTGTCCCTAAGGCCAGTAAGATGGACAAGAGAGATTACATGGGAATAAGGCTTAGGGACTTTCAAGTGAGGCTGGTTCTAGTGGCCACTGCTTTGTGAGAAAACTTGAACAGTGAGGAGGCAGTTTGGAGGAGTAGAAAGTGCATGGGTTTTGAGGCCAGGATAATTTAAGTGGGATCCTGGGTGTGGCACTTACTAGTTCTGTGATTCTGGGGCGGTTATTTAATCTGGGCATCATTTTCCTCACCTGTAAAATGCGGAAACGTATGTCTGTCTCGTAGACATGCACTGCATATTAGTACAATAAAGAACACAGCAGCTTACCTGGTATAATTAGTAGTTAACAAATGTCAGTTCCTATCTTGCTGCAACTGCTTGTGTCCTTTGGTAGCAGGACTGAGTTTCCCTTAAGACAGAACCACTGTCAGAGATACCCTTTGTCCATCTGCTACACAGACATGGCCACGGAGGACAGGCCCCTGAATGGACTATGCTCAGAGAAAACCTAAGATTCTGCAGTGACCTAAGAGAACAGTGGAGGCAGAGAGTTCACGATCGTCTGCTCCTAATGGTCCTTACGGAAGAGGAACGTTCCCGCCTGGTAGCACAGTGCTCTCCAATGGCCCCGCACTCTTGTGTCTACAAACCTTCTCCTGACCTTTCCTGAAGATGTTTGCAGAGACCAGTATGGTAAGACAATGATCTCATGGCCTAGCATCAAGTCCAGAACTTGTCTCCGGGGTCTACTGCTTGCTGAACTCTTTAAACCTAACGCCATCTTTCTTCTCTTCTTTCTCGCTGTATACATCCTGACTTGAAGTATTTTTCTATTCTCCTTTGCCCAAAGATCACAGAACCTTTTCCTTCTTTTTTTTTCTACTCCTTTTGGCATACTATATCATTCCCACGTGCCCCCGACAAACACACACACGCACACAGTGTCTTTCTCTCTTACTAAGAAATCCTGACACAGATGCCAGGAATGTGTCTCCTGCCCTTTTGACACAGAGTCTGATGCCATCTTGGGGCCATGGGGAGGGTTGGGCCACGGGACGTGGTGTTCGAGTACTCTACTGCTAGCCTGGCTCGTATCTTTACCACGGCATTACTCTGGGCATCCAGGCGCGGAACTGGTCCAGCTGCTTCTCATTCCTTCACTCTACATCAGTGCTCCATAATAATCTCACTCCTTCCCTTGGCTGGATCTTCCGGCCCCAAACCTTCAACCATCAATGGAGCATAGTACATCTCTCATCTGTCCCTCCAACACAGTCTAACCTATGTCTATGTACTTGCCCAACTTCCTGAACCTGAGTCTGATGCACATAGAAACACGGTCAAGTTCCTTCTGCCTTCGGACATGCGCAGTCTGCACAAGCTGAATTTACTCCTTGGCATAGACTGCTACCCCCACTCCTCTTCCCTTCATTTTGTCTCTAATTCCAAATAAGGAGCGCTCCTTCTTACATAATTGGATGTTCCCGGCACAGAAGCTGACACTCCAGGTCAGGCGCGCATGTGTGCAAGGCTCCCCTTTGACTTAACAATGCCTTTTTTGGGCATCTAACTTCTCCTCAGCCCCCCTCCCCCACTTTCTCCACACCACCAGCAATCAAGGGAGATTTATGAAGCTTGGCTCAGATCAGAACTCTTCCCAACTTGGCTTAGAAGAGGGGTCATGAGGTTGAATTTACTCTCTTTTTTATTTTTTTTCTTTGCAGGGGAGGAAAGGAGGGAGCAAGGGAAGGAGTGGCAGAGGGAGAGAGACAGAGAGACAGAAAGAGGCAGAGAGAGTCACAGAGAAAGAATGAGAATGCTGAAGATGTGACAGAAGTCCCTAGAGTCCAAGAGAGTTACGTATAAAGGTCTTTTAAGGAAGCAAGGGAAGTAAACAAAGCGGGAAGCAGAAAAAATGAACTCATCTTCTTGACGATGACAATGCTGGAGATTAGAAACTGGTAGCATTTAAAGGAGGGGATGCATCTAAGTGCAGGTGGCTGTACCACCCCTGATAACTGCAGTGTGTTCAAGGTAACTAGAGAAGGGGCAGGGGCTGCCTGTGGCATGAGTACCGATGATGCTTCTCTTCAAAGTGCAGAGCTCAAGAAAAAAGAATTCAAGTACTCTGCAAAATGGTCCAACCCAGATACTTGTGGTTTCAGAGAGGGAAGAAACACGCTGGCTCCTGGGCAGTGGTCATGGGGACAGGCTTGGAGAGGTCAACACTGAGCCGGCTGGGTCCATGCCACCTCTTCTGGGAGTAGTGGTGGTAGGCTGGGGTGGGGGAAGGCTACAGCTTTGAGGAGATATCAAATTCTGGTTTATTTGCTTACCAAAGCAAAGCCAAAGAATGCAGCACTGCAGGAACCTCTTTTTAAAAATAAAAAAAAGGCAAGCTGTCAGGGACTAGTAACATAGGCGGGCTTTAGGGCAGTTCAGTGCCCTTTGTGTCCTGAGCGTACACACATGGAAATGCAGTCTGGATTTTCCAAACTGAATGTATATGCCTGAATCAGTGAATTTTGAATTGGTTTTTATTCCTTCCCATCACAGGGTAAAAGTCTGATCCTGAGAGACAGTCATTATACCTGAAAGTCAGACGAACCTGGCCTTGGATTCTGCCTGTGGTATACTTATAAGCTCTGTGATTTTGATTAAATAACCATAATTCTTTGTAAGCCTTAGTTTCCTCATCTTTGAATTGGGAATCTCAATATCTCTTTCACAGGGCTTCCGAGGGGACTAAATAATACAACATGCTCATAGTGTTCAGTGCAGTGTCTGCACAAAGTAAGCTCTCAACAAATGTCTGCTGGATGGTAAACATCCTGAAGCCGATGAGATTGCCTGTGTCTACACCAGAATCCTGAAATAAGCCCTCTCTTTTCCATGTGTGCCACATGCACAGGAACTTGTTGCTGAGACCACGGGCCACAGCCCTCAGACACCTCAAGCCTCTGGAGGGAGAGCTGGGATTCTTTCTCCAGGTATCCATGACTTGTTGACTCCTATCTTAAGGAAGCTTCAAGAACACTGTGAACCCAGCATAAGAAATTTGAGAAGAGGGCCAAGTATATTTTGAATAACTAAGAAGGACAGGCACAACAGGGTAGTGGTAGCTGAGGAGGGAGGTTGGCATGAGGAACGGGCATCCTGAAGACATAAAACAATGGAACAAATTTGGGGTACTAGTAGAAGAGAACAGAAACAAAAGATACTTTTTACCTTTCTTTCCTTTTTCTGAAGAGCAAATATTAAGACATAACATTTATTGGACACGTTCCATGTACCTAAAGACATAGATACCGTCATTATTCCTGTTTTCCAGATGAGGAAACCAAAGCTCGGGGAGAACACATAGAGCAGGGTAGCAGTATGCTGCAGTGGACAGGGACTTGGAATTTGGAATGTCTGGGTTCCATTTCTGGCTCCACCACGCATTAGCTTTGTGATCACAGATAAGGCTGTCAGTTCTCACCCCCACTAACCTGTAAGGTGGGTTAAGAGTAGGGAGGTCTGTTTTGTTCACTGCTGACAAGCCCTTACTGTTTTATCAGTGAATATGGAATAAGACCAAAACAATTCTGCAGTTGGGCAGAGAGTTATAAGCATTTTAAGGTAAAGTGGGATGAATGCTACAAAACGGTTTGAACAAAGTTCTGACAGTCGAACCAAGAAATGGCTTAACCAGAGTGCATGTGCCTAATATATGTGCTTTTTAGATGGCGCCCATTCTTCTTTACGGTTGTCTCTGCCCTATCACTGAGAATTTACAATCACCCCCGATGACATAATGCAACCTGGCTTGGAGTTCTAACAGCCTGCAAAATTATCTTGTATTTAAATTTCCTGCTTTAGATCTCCATGAAATACCATTTAATCAATGATCTGACTGTAATTCCCAAATATATATTTCTCTCTACTTTATTTGGTACTGATCCAAGTTCTTTAATATTATGAGTTATTTAAACTTCAGGTGAACTTCTTCCTACCTTTTCTACATATGAATCTTAATATTTTTGAACTTCTCCTGACTCATCTACATTTTTCTGTTCCTACTAAATCATTTATTGTGTTCTGAAACCAATTCATCATGCATATTACTTCAAGGAGGAGGAAGTAATCAATTATCACATACTAGCTAGTTTTACAATCTTCCCATTTGTTGAAAGCATTTGGAAGACCAACAAAGGGAAGCATCACAGAGGGAGAAGAGACATGAAGGCTTAAACAGCAATATTCACGAGTGACTGAAATAAACATAAGGAGACTTGATGGTTAAGTATAAAGATATTGAGAAGAGAAATGTTTATCTTTTTATCCAATAATGAACATCTTCTATGTCCCAGGCCCTGTACAAGCTGCTGGAAATATAATAATGCTCATTCTGGTCCTTAAAGAACTGATGGTCCCGGGCAAGCTTCCTCAGCCTCTGCACTACTGATACTTTGTGTAGAATAATTCACTGTCATTTGGGGGGCGGGGTGTAGTATAGATGTTTTGCTGCATCCTTGGACCCTACCTGCGAGATGAAATAGCCTCCTGCCTCTCTTCCCACTTGTGACAACCAAAAATGCCTTCTGACATTGCCAAATGCCGCCGAGGAGGAAAATGCCCCCAGCAGAGAGCCACTAGTTAAGGGAAAGTAGATCATTTCTGTAATACACTGTGGTAAGTACCATTATCAAACCTCTGAGAGTACAGAAAGGACTCAGTGCTGAGAGAAGGTGGGAGAAGATGCCACAGAAAGTTTCACAGACTAAATGACACAATGCTCAATTTCGGAAAATGTTTAGCAGTACACCAAGCAGACAGGACCAGAGAAGGCATGGGACACAGGTGGAGGGAGAGGAATGGGTAGAGACTATTCAGGCAGAGACGAGAGGACGAGCAGAGGCCTGGAAGAAGAGAGACCACGGAACGGTCAGGCCACAATGGATGGTTTACATGTGGGAGAACTGGAAATAAGGCTGGGACCAGATCATGCCAAGAAAAGAGGTGGAATAAATAAATAAATATATATTTTAAACACACTGGAGCCCTTTTTCCAACAAAACCTTACCTAGATCCCTAGTCTATTAAACTGGTCAGAACAGAACTGCTCTGGCCCTGGCTGAGTGGCTCAGTTGGTTGGAATGTCATCCTGTGCACCAAAAGGTTGTAGGTTTGATTCTCGGTCAGGGAACATACCTCGGTTACAGGTTCGATCCCCAGTTGGGGCATGTATGGGAGGCACCCAATTGATGTTTTGCTCTCTCTCTCTCTCTCAAATTAATAAACATAATCTTAGGTGAGGATAAACAAAAATGGAACTGCTTTGATTGGATTATGGTCCACTTAGTTTTCCCCCTAGTTTCTAAGGTGGCTTCTGAAGCACCTCTGAGGAATCTTGGAACTCTAGGAAACACTGGAAAAATCACTTTTGTAGGCAACAGAGTACCACTGACGGGCATTTAGTGCAGAACGTGTGTTCATATTTGCCTTTTAGAAAACACACTCTAGTGGGAGAGCTGAGTGTGCAGAACGGACAACGGGGGAAAGCCGAAAGGCACAGAGACGAGTCAGCATTTTATGTATGGGTTTCACACGCGAAATACATGGGTATCACATACAGCCAGTCCCCCGGCTCTAGTAGGAAGGAGAAAGCACACTGGTTTGGAAGTTCTGTGCACCCAGCTGCACTTTCCAGGCGGCTCATTAACCATGGCCTCGGGCAGGTTAGTTGACTTCACCAAGTTCTGTTTCCTTACTTCACTTGGTAAGACGGAGCTGCCCATCTCACTTGGTTGTTGCAAGAAAATATATGCAGACAGAAGTCGGATGCTGGTATATGAGATGCTCTCAGCAAATATAAGTGTGCACCTTTCTTTGATTCAGTCTCTTTATGATTAAAGCTTATTAAGCCTTCCTGATCCTGTGTAACTTTTGCGTGTGAGAGGGGAGATTTAGCTGTTGGTGATGGATCTTCTACACATTGTGGAAGAGATACCTAACTCTTCTATTCAAAGAAGTTTTTAGTTTTGGAGTGCCCATTAGCATGAGCCACATACTAACAGAAGAGGTCAGAATCGGCTCCTTACTGTGCTGGGAGGTCTTATGGGAGAGAAATCGAAACGGGAGTGGCCAAGCCATGAGCACTGTGCGTCTGTCTGGTTCAGAGACAGTCTCTCTGGACTTCTTTAGTTTAGCAAAGCTTACAGCACTTTCATGGTGAGGAAGTCGGCAGCTAAATACTCCATCTGTGTACAAATCTTTCGGGAGATTCAGGTGGTATTAGGACTACAAAGCCTGAATTATAAAACCAAGTTTTAACTATCCCGTGTCGGTAAGTCAGTAAGTGCTTCTTTAATTGTGGATATTTACACCCCTTTCAGAGAACATAATCTTTGAGGGCACTGATCTGTTTTTCCCTCATCTTATTTTTATTGTCACTGACTACACATTGTCATTTAAGAGAAATGTCAACTGAAACAAGGTGAAAGGTAGAGGGCTTGGGGGTGTAACTGGGTGGAGAATTGATCCTGGGGTAGGAAGAGTTCAGCTGAAGTATTTGAACATCACAGGCAGGGTCTGTAACTCAGAGGATTTGGTCCAAAGTCTTACAGAAGCAGGCCCATTTCAACTTCAGACAACAAGGTGACTGAATAGAGCTTTCCGGTACTCCCTGGGCAGGCGCCATTGCTGCGCCTCTGGGATGGAGGCTCTGCCTTCCGTTATGACCACCAGTTTCCTGGACTCGCTTTCCCTCTCTAGTGGAGAACTCAGTATCACGGCCAACCGCTCCAATGTGAGACCCTAATGTGAAGAACTCACCAGTCTTACCTCTGAATTAGGGTCCCAAAGGTGAGATGAAGAACTTTCTGCATGTTTTCTGTACGGAGCCATCTCCACTGTTCCATCAGCAGCAGGAGGAGCAGATCTAGGGCTGTGTCAGCTAACTCTGTCTCTGTTCCTGGAGAATAAAAAGACATCAAAAGTGACTCAGAGAGACTCATACTCGAGGAATGCATTTCAAGACACTGAGTCTTCTCTACCTTTATCTTACCTTGTATTTTCATAATCCAGCAGTTCTTAAGTCATGTCAAGAGATGACTATTTCATATCTAAAAAGTTCAGTGATAGGCTCTGCATTTCTTTATAATTCTTAGTCACTTAGTAAAAATTTTTAATCTTTTAAAAATATTTTGTCCATAATTATTTTGCCTATCTAGCTTGTTTCTTTTGTATTTCCCCCAGAGAGTTGGATATATTTTGTTCCAAGTAAGTGCTCACAAGTGGTGACTAACTGGAACTGGCAAGGCCCAGTCTCTTCCATATTTATTATATTCCACTCGCCTCCACAAAGTTTCATAGAAATGTTGTGGGCAGCAGATTTGGGAAAAGATTTGGGATTTGTTCTCCTGTTTGAAAAGTGCTTTGAAATCATCTCCATTACACAGAGCTGTTGGCTTGGGATCCAGGCAGCTTCGGTTTGATTTTGAGACAATATGTGGTTTTAGGAAAAGCACTACACCTTTGGGAAAATGCCAGGACAATTACTGATTTCTTTCCTCTTTCAAAGACTGGCCACAGATGGGCTCACACCCATGCTAAACTGGAGTCTCCTGAATAGATATATTTCATGGGTAGAAGCATCTGTTCTCTAACCCTGTTGAGGCGAGTCCATGTCGCCTCTGATTTGGTTCCTGGGAGATTTTCGCAGGAATAAAGAATGTTCCTGAATGAATCTTAGCTATGTGGTGTTATTGCTGTGATTAATATTATAATCAATAATTCTGTTAGTGTAGAACTAAAGGATATTCTCTTAGCTTACCAAGGTTCTCCTTTACGGATTCCTTCTGGGGCATAAATGACTTCAGATTTGGATGAACTGCTAGGAATAAAACCTACCGTCTTCTTAATTCCATCCCCTATGTATTTTCTTTCTTCCGTACTGTATTTCCAGGCGGCATGGGAGCTGATGTGCTTGCTTTTTAGTCATTTGCTCCAAGATGTGATATTGAATTCCTTGGGAAATAGCATCCTTCTGAGTCTTAGTCAACCTCCTGAATTCTCGTATTTTCTCAGGTTTAGTATTTACATAGAGCTGCCACCATGTGGCGACAATTTTCATAACAATAAAAAATAAGAAAGCAAACAAGTCACCAGGTGCTCTTGAAAAAAATGGTAAATTTTCTAGCAATAAGCATTTTGAGTCTCCTAGGGCTCAAGCCCTAAGGCTCAAGCATAAACGATTCCCTTAGAGATATGATACTCAAAATTTACAGGTTTGATTTGGGCTAGATTATATTGTTTTACCTAGTCCCTCTTATTTATAATTTCTTACAGTTTTCTGATGCTTTTGGTGTTAAAATACTTCGTTTACTTAACAGGTGAGATATGTGTGAAGAGACAGGGTTGTAATTCCATTTTTCACACAGTGAAGTTGAAGTCAATAGGGCACAGGTCAGGTGACTGGTCACTGGCACCCGAGAAAAAATGATGAAATCAAACTTTTTATTTTCCTTCTGAACCCAAGACTTCGTGATCTTTATTTTCAGTGGCAGCCTTTATCTGAGTGGAACTGAAAAATTTTCTTCTCGTAAATTCTAGATCAGCAAACATACTAACATCCAGGACCCCCAGTTTTTCCTCTTCATTCCTCTGGGAAGCAAGCCTGCCCTGCCCCAAATGCTAGTAAGGGGAGGGTAGTGTCTTCACCTCTTCTCCCTCCCCGCTCTTCCTTGGGTGATGAGGCAGTGTCACTCGCCCTGGCATGAAGTAAGACAAAGGAATAGATCCAGGGACCAAGGTGAATTCCATTTTGCACATGTTGTATTTCAGTTGCCTATGGTGTATCTCAGTGCAGATTTCCATAGGCAGCTGGAAATACAACATATGATATTAGGCATCATAGCACATGTGTTAGAGTTAAAGCCCATACTACAAATGAGATCACCCAGGTGGAGGTGTAGAGTAGTAACAGAGAGCCAAAAGTAAAGCCCTGGAAGGTTAATAAGGGAGCCAACAAAAGGGACTGGCAAGGGACCAACCAGGAAAGTGGTCCCACATGCACAAAGGGAAGAGCTAAGGGAGCAGTTCAAACACAGGCCGAAGCATGCAAAAGAGAACTTCAACAAGGCAACCATGTTAGAAGCGCGGATCTTATTTTGTTGGATCGGAACTCCCTGTCTTTGTGCCCTGCTCCTCTGCTCAAGTCAGCTCTGGGGACTGCGTTGTAGTCTTTTTTGCATCCCCAGCACTCAGCATAGTACCTCAACACTGGTGTTTTACTGGCATACTTAGCCAACCAGAAGATAAATTAATGTGCCTAGAGAAACAATGGGTTGCCTCTCGCACACCCTCAACCAGGGACTTGGCCCACAACTCAGGCATGTGCCTGACAGGGAATCGAACGGTGACCTGGTTTGCGGGAGGAAGGCCGACCCACTGAGCCACAGCAGTCAGGACAGAAGCACGGATCTTGTCACTCACCTGGACCACTGCTGCTGAGGTCTTGGGCTGGCATGGCTGCGTCTGACAAGGAATCGTCCTCACGTCCTCTGGGTATATGTTCAGGATCTTTTTCTGGGACTTCTGTGGGTTGCATTTCTAGTAATTTTGTCTGTTTTTCAATAAAGGATTCCATCGCAGACATGGACAGAATCTCTGTCCCCTGAAGAAAGGGCCAGCAGCACGTCATGCAAAGAATGCGGAAGGTGGAGGGGCAACCGCAGCACTCTGGGTCCCCCCCACCCCCCCCCACAACCGCGAGTGCATCAGAGGTGTGGGGCCCGACTGGCTCCGGGGTCACTTCGGGAAGCTTTCATTTTTTACCGAGACGGCAAGTAAACAAATGCTTGTGGAGTCTTACTTGCTGCAAACGCTTTGGGGCCGTCTGTCCTCTCTCAGGAGCTGGGTTTCTTTCTCATTCTGCCACACGTTATCCCACTCCCATGACCCTTGAGGAGCCAAGCCAACCTACCAGCCTAGAACTAGTAGTAATTCCAAACCATTTGGAGAAAATACTTTTCTAACAAAAATTAGAGATCCAGATGCTGGTGAGTCCTTTGGCAAGGCACCTAAGTCCTTTTGGACTTTGGAGAATGTCCCAAGTGCCTATATCTGCAGGATCAACACCCCAGCTCTTAATCCCAGCAGTTCACAGGGAACTTCTCACCACGTTGCTCTCCTGGAGACAGTAGAGAATCTTCTCGTGTGGTTCAGACATGTTCAGCGCTGGAGCAATTTTACTGGATGGGAACCTCAGTCTGGACCTAGTACAGAAGCAAAGGGTAGAAACAGAATGGAACTCCTGATCTTGAGTCCTATAGAAAGCACTTACAAGTATTAATACCTCGAAACAAATACACCTATACTTATTCTAGGAGCTTATAGTGGTCAGAGTTGCCAGAACAGACCTGGCTCTGAAATCTCCTAAATAATACATATCCTGGAAATTCTTAATTAATAGTGCATCTCTTCCACTAAGCTTTGTCTACAGTGCATCTGGGAAAGTGCTTTTGCTAATGTAAAAATGTCATAGTTATATTCTCAGAGGCTAGAAGGGTGGCTGGCACATACTACACATTCATTAAATATTTGCTGAAGATTAGACAAGTGGCACAGGTTTCTGCCGCTGTTGTCGGTACCCTTTTGCACACCCACCTCTTCCCCTTGTATTCAAAATAAAACCAGGCAAGGGACTGCAAGTGCTAACTCACTGTTTTAAGGAACAGGATTCTCATGAGCACAGGTCTATGATCACCCTTCAAAGTATGGGCCCAGTGAGAAAAGGCTGAGAATTGTATTATCGCTGGCCCATGAAGCACGGACAGAGACAAAGAGAGACAGCCAAACAGACACACACACACATGTAAATATTCTCCACCCCCACATTCTCGTTCTTCACAATGGCCTAGATGCAGAGATGGTTTCCAGTGAGAGCGAATGTGGTGGTGTCCTTCCGTTCCACATGTTGGCTTTAAGTACAGCCAGGGAACACCGGAGACCCTGGTCCAGGAGTGGGGCAATAGCCAGTTACTCCAATGGGCCCTGCAGGTGTCCATTCTGGCCCGCCCCCTGTTTACTGCTAGTATATGCAACTTCTGAGCCAAGATTTCCAGGAATGATGGCACACAGAGATCAGTGATAGGCCTTAGCTCTTAATAGGAAAGAACGCCTCAATTTTCCAGGAAAACAGAAAAGGAGAATATCCATATTCTAGAGTTTCCTTCTGGTCACAAATCCCCGGTCAGCTGGGGTCCCGGGTTCCCACAGCAAGACAAACATTCAGCAGGGCTGCCTATGCGGGACCTCGGGCTCCCTCTGGCTGAGCACTGAGGAGTCTGAGGTCTGCCTTTGCAGAGGAACTATTATGTATGACCCATGTGCACCCTCCCAGAGCTTGGGAGTTAGGGATGGGCTTTGGCTGAGGGCTGGGGATCAACCTGAGAATTGGGAAAGGGTCCCCGGGTGACTGAGGGCTTCTCACTTGCTAGCCTTCTTGCCTTCTGTCTGGGGCTTGCTTTCAGTCTCGGCCTCACTCAGCTCCTCTGTGGGACTCTGGGGTTCAGAGCGAGGAAACGCCGTCTTCAGGGTGTCCACGATGGCATTCACGACCATCTGCAAGGATCGGGGGTGCAGGGTCAGACAGAAGCCACCAAATGAGCTTTATTGTATTCTCACAGGGTTTTATGCAGTGAGCATGGGGAGACAGCTAGGTTATCTAGTGGAGCCTTATTCATCAGCATAGTCAGACATCACCTAATAACTTAGGGGCAACTATTCTTCCATTTCTGAATGGCCATCAAAATCTTACAGAGTTAAGACAAACAACATCATGGTAAAAGAAACTGAAACAAATAATGGGATAAATAAAAACCTGAGAGTTCTTCAGGCTGGTGAATTATTTTTCATTTTCAATTTCTGTTTGTATATAAAATAATAATTTTTAGATTCCAAAGTGATAGTCACCAAGATGTGAATAAACAAAGTAATACACCATTAGGTGGGCAGATATGAAGAACAGAAAGAGTGATTATCAAAATAAGAAATACAGCCTAGAGGCATATAAAATATAAACATGTTCAGAGTAATTCACATAAAGGGCCAGCTTTTCCAGTGAATTCAAACAATTTTTCTTCTTTAAGTACAGAAAGAATAAGAAAAATCACTCAGATCAAAATTAAGAAATCTGAAGTAGATATAAACTTCTCTACTCAGAAATACTAATAAAACTATCCTCAGTGAAAAGGAAGCATTATCTCTATTTCTCAGAATGGGAAAGTGACATATAAATATTTACTAAAAAAATTGTACAAACAAACGAAACCCTATACCACCAAAAAAACATTTACGTGTCCTTTGGTGCCTGTCACTAGTTACTACTGCTGGCTCCGAGCAGCACCGTGACTTCCTTAGCTCACTCCTGTGCTAATCCTCTGAAAGGGCATGGCTAGCACAGCGGGGACAAAGCGCGAATGGTCGAGCAAGAGTACAGTCAAGACCAGGGCCTCACGAACGAGGGAAAGAACACAGAGAGGAGCATGAATGTGCTTAAAGTGGCTTAGAAAATACAACTTGTCCTCTTGGCTCACAAAATTGTAGTCTGTGAGTAAAGTCCTTGTCTCTTTTCTTCATTATTATATTATGAACAGCTAGTACAGTAGGAAGTTTTAAACAGGCAGGCAGTAAGTAGATGTTCAAAGAATCAGTGAATGAACACATCTGCATGGAACTCTGGGAATTTGCCTTGTGCATCGCTCACTGGTTTGCAGTGAATGTCTCCTAACTCCTACCATGGGAAATTTCACTTTATCTTTTTTATCCCCTGAAGTCTAGATGAGAAGAGGGGGGAGCCTCTTCTTCTAGTGAGTGTTTTCTAACCTTTCGAAACATGACACTTTCTGATAAACATAAACCTCAGACTTCTGCCTTGGGGACTGCAAAATCAGTTGGTAGTCACTGCTTGCAGGCTGCAATGTGTGACGCAAATGTCCTCCTGCTATCTGCACAGCTCCTGAGATACCCTCTTGGAGGAGGTACGTGTCTCCCAGCACTGTGTTCCCCAGCAAGAGAATCACTACGCTGATCTAAATCCAGCTTGAGTGTCCTGCCTGAGCAGCTTCCTCCCTGAGTGACCCACTCTGGGAATGACGTGCACCTCCAGAAGAGATCTTCCTGCCCCCTCCTATCTATAGAGGCATAGGTATATTCTTACATCCCTCCACTAGAATAACTATATCCCCAGGAGGCATGTGCACACTTACAGTGTCAGGGATATGGTACCCTCATAGTTGCTCACTGTACTTCAGCAAGTTGATGACCCAACCAAGATTTGGGAACAGGTCTTGAACATTCTAGTCTATGCTTTACTGACGCCTCTACGCTGCCTCTCGCCACCCTCCTCCCCTTATTTTTAAAGTGCTGCCTCCATTCTGATGAGAAACTATAGCTGAGCACAGTAGCCCTGCTGGTACCTTGTCTATTCTGGAGACCATGAATGGTTTCTTGACAAAGGCAATACGAGCATCTGTGTTCAGAGCCAGGAACTCCTGCACCTCCTCACTGTTAGCGATTTCGGGAATGGCACAGAGTTGCTGCAAAAGACACAAGAAGGATCTTAAAGAGAAGTTTCAGCCCCCTAGGTCTCCCCACCTTGCCTTGGGTGCCTGGCGGGTGAAACGAGCGCAGAGCCTGAACAGAAGGGTGCTGACCTTTAAGAATGACTCCAGGAGGCTCTTACGGGCTTCTACTCTGTCACTGTCCATGTTTCCAAATGGGAGGTCTGGAAAGAGCTTTTTAGGACCCTTCACATCTTAGGAAAAAAAAGTTCATTCACTTAACATTCTTTGAGAGCTATTCCGTATAAAACACATCATATATGTAAAAAACCAGAGCCGATTAATACATTTCCCTGGGATTTTTCATTTCAGGAGTTCCAAATATACCCCAGGGATACAATACATACAACCTACTCCCATTATTGTTAATATTAAGGTCTAAGAGGACATACAGTACAATGCTTATGAATGAGGGCCCTGAAATCCAACTGTCCGAGTTGGAATTTAGGCTCCAACTCCTCCTATAATAACAATCTTCAGCAAGTTGCTTAATCTTTCTTTCACTGTTTCTTTTTTATAAAGCAGAGATAATAATAGTATTTGTTTCATAAGCTGTTATGAGAATTCAATGAGCTAAATATGTGTAAACTGCTTAGTAGAGCATATTGGCCTACATTTTCAAGTTTGGCTCACTAGTGGTTATTACAAAAAAAAAAAAGCATAACTGAAACCCACAATTTATGCCTAAACTTATTAAAATGTTTATTTGATCATTAGCTTTTTAAAATAAACAAAGTAGCTGCTAACTAGCTTATTTTTTGAGTTAAATTTTATTACGTTTTCTTATTGTCCCTATGTCTTACAGTATACCTAAAAAGCCTAGCGGTTAAAGGAAGGTGGGCAAGGATTTCTGGATATTTTAATATTTAAGAGCAATTAATCTATGAATCTGGAAAAGTTAATTAAATTCCTCAAGCTACCTCACAGACATAAGTGGATATGTGGGTTTCTTTCTTCGCTTACATTAAATGGGGCCCCAGAACAAAGCATTCAGGGACAGGAAAGCGTGTCAGAAACAAAGTGACCACTGCTCTCCAGTACTAAAACACAAATCGCCCGAATGCAAACGGAGGTGGGGGGGAGTAAAGGGTCCTTGATGCTGCATTCTCTTCCTCCACCCCTTCCACAAACCAAAAGGCCGCCAGCCTCAGATCAGGGCGGTTAGAAGTGAAAAGCAGGCAGGTATTCCAGGGCTGGGGAAACTCCTGACTTTTGATGAACTTTCGTAGATCTGATTTCTCCTCCAGACGGGTCTGCAGATTCAGGAACTCGCGGTAGCGCCGATTTACGGTGTGGTATGCCAGCTGCGGCAGGCTGCTGCCGTGCTCGCCGTCCAGGACCGTCTCATACTGTTGAGTGAAGACACTGGTTCACTACATCAGCTCAATAGCCACACAGCACGAAGAGAGAAGGGGTAAAGGATCTGTTCTTATTTTGTTCCCGAACCTACCAGGTCTGATTGCTGCTCTAAGTCATAAAGAACCACTCAAATTCCAAGGGTGACTGAATTAAGGCATGAGGTGCATTTCCAAACATAAAGTGGCCCAGAAAGTGAAAAATGAGTTGTACTGCTCCTTAGTCCTTCAGTCTCAAAGCTCCCTCCTGCGAACACTTTCACTGATAAAAATGGCTCTATAGCTATTTTTCAAATCCCAAAGACAGAGCATAAAACAGAAAGTATAACACTAGATAAAAATGATACTACCTCCTCTTTCATCCCTGAATTATGGGGTGGGAACCATTTTGCCATTATATTCAACCTGTGATTATGTGTATTAGTTGGGAGAAAATAATTCAAAACAGCTGATTAAAAAAAAATCATTTGTTTGTCTGGAATGCATTAAAGGGCCATATGTTTTTGTTTTGCTCTGGGCAGATGAATTATTCTTGGAGCTAAACTGAATTTTTTAAAAGAATATTTTACTTATTTATTTTTAGAGAGAGGGTAAGGGAGGGAGAGAAAATTCAATGTGTGGTTGCCTCTTGTGCACCCTCTACTGGGACCTGGCCTGCAACCACATGTGCTCTGGCTGGGAATTGAACTGACAACCCTTTGGTTCACAGGCCTGCTCAATCCAGTGAGCCACACCAGCCAGGGCAAACTGAATAATTTTTTCCTAAGTACATATCATCTATATATTTAGAAGTCATGTGAAGATTGGATATGTTGTTGTAAGGGGTTAAAGTTTGCTGTCTTCACATGCTTAGAGGGGCAGTATGTGGGAAAAGAGAACTTGTACTATATGCTCCCCCAGAGCCAACACCCTGAACAGCATGAAAGCTGTAACTTAGTACAGGAGAAGGCTTTTTAACCGAGTAGTAAAAATACAATGAAATGTTGTGGAAGAACTATGTATGCGTTTCTTTTCATCAGAAGCAGGTTACTGCAGTCTGGTTGTGGAATTATAGTGTGGGCGTGATGGAAGGAATGATCTCTCTGTTGGTGGGATTTGAGGCTGGTGTTTTAAAAATTTCTAGAGCCGGAGAGAAAAAGAGAAGTATTCATTATGAGCTGATATGAGTGAAGTAGTCCATCAGACGAGTAAAAGGTCTAGGTAAGAGGCAGGTGAAAATTTTGGGTGAGGCTTTTAAACTTGGAGCACCTTGAAGTTACAATGCTTTCTGTGGAATATTCTACTTCTTGAGGGTCACTATCAATACTGATACATTCCCAAGCCTGGCTGCACCTCAAAATCGCTTGGGCTTTTTAAATAGATAGATTTTGACAGGCTCTTACATATTCTGATTGAGAATTTCCAAAACTGGGTCCTCAAGATTTTTTTTTTAAATACAACTTTCTAAGAGACTTGGAGGCAGCCTATGCTAAAGCCTATTTTAGGGAACTGCTGCTCTAATTGAACCAGATATCTGATATATAAATCCCCCTTTATATCATTTCTGCAAAGTAGTTCCCAGGTCAGTGCTTAAACATCTCTAGGAATGAGGAACTTAATGACTTCCAAGGTATGTATAGGAAGGTAAATAACCTTCCTTCCAAAACAAAGTACAAAAGATACCAGTATTTTTAAAAAGGAAGAAAATAGCAGGGAAAAGGTATGGAAAGGGTATTTCTGGGCAAGGCTCTATTCTTTGGGAGCCACTGAAAAACATGACCCTCAGTGGCGTAACAGTAGCCTACTGTTAGCTCGTCGCCTAGCCCTGAGATTCTAGGATTGTTTGTGTGGGTACTGGATAGAAGCCTACTCTGCTCTACAAACAAACTTCAGAGCTCACAGCAAACAAAGAGTAGCCTCTCTCCCCTAGAACCCCCGCTTCACTGCTTTCCAAACCCATTCCAAGCCCAGAGTGGGTGACCCCAGTTCCAGTCCTGTTACCTTCACCGTGTAGAGCGTGTATGGGTGGAATCCAGTGCCACTGTGCTCTCGAGCAGTAATGGTACCAGTGATACGCAGATTCTGGATGACAACTGGGCCATCTGGACTGCTCAGGGGCTCAAAGCTGAAGGTGGCTGAGCTGAGAGGACCAGTCGGAGAGGAGGAAAGCAGTACCTGTGGCAGACTAGGATCTAGGGAGCTCACACCATTGGTAAGGTCTTTCTTTAAGCATGAGGGTCGTGGTGGGCAGGTCCTTTCTGGACTTGCCAGCAAAGGTGTAAGAGAGGTGACATCTCCTTGCTCTGCTTCCTTGTCTGCTGTGTCAATCTGGATCTCTGGGCAGGAATTCAGCATGGAGGCCAGCAAGCCTGTTTCTGTTTCTGTTCCCGTACCTTCCTCAGCATCCGCTCCTTCAATTCCTTCAGATCCCTCACCATCCTTTGACTCCAGAGACTGGGAACCCTCTAGGGCACACAGGGCATCCTGGATCCTGTCAGACAGGAAGTTGCCTGGGGTCATCAGCATGATGGTTTCTTTGCTCAGTTCAGACAATGGAGACTCCAGCTCTGCGTCTTCACACAAGAATAGAGGGCCTCGGATATCTGGCTGGAGGAAATGAGATGAATTGTTTCCTACTTTTCTTTCTTCTGGCACTCCACCCAAATCTCCCTCTACAGCTTCATGGCCTTCTTCAACTTCTGGGGAGGAGCGTAACAGTCCCTCTGGTTCATGGCAGTTAAGGAGCACTGGGGCTGCGGCTGGGGAAGGGGCTCTTAGTTCTGGCAGACTCTGTACCTCAACAACCAGTGGCAGAGATGTGGGCACTGAGGGCTGTTCCAGGGCACTGGCTGGGCAGAGTGGTTTAACCACTGCTGTATCATTTCTGTCCTTGGAAAAGATGCTCACGAGTACAAGGTGGATCCAGTCAGGATCTGACAGCTTGCTGATCAGTGGTAAGATGACATTGCAAGCAATGAGTTCGACCACTACGTGGCGCCCTGTCCGAGTCTCCAAGTGGGGCTTTGGCACTAGTCCTTGGAGCAACAAATTCACAATGCTGCGTGTATAGGTAACCTCAGCACTGGAGCTTTGTACGGCAGGATGTGGGGCAGTTGCCCTGCAGTATGCCTCCCAGAGTTGGGAGGGCTCAACTGTACCACTCTGCTTCCCTGCTGTTGCCTCCTTTGCCTGAATATAGCTCTGCAGGTGACAACCACAGAGAGTCAGAACCCTTTGGGCAAGAGCATGACTGTGCACCATGCCCATCCTTCTCCGCAGCTCCTGGGCCAGTCCTCTCATGGCCGCCTCCATTTCTTCCTCGAAGGCCGGCTCCTGGCTCACTGAGTGATACCAGGATGACACAAAGTCCCGAATAATCATTTGGATGGTGCGGTTAATCTCCTGTTCCAGCTGCCTCTCTGCTTCGGGATCTGGGGGGCAGCTAGCCATTGGGATGAAACGTTCCAGGTGCAGTCGACCTGAAGCCCCCACAATGGTGTTGGAGCCTAGCCATCCTCCCAGCACCATGAGCAACACAGACAGCACGCAGAGAAGCCACACATTGACCAGAAAGTGGATGACCAAGAGCCAGCCAAGCACGACCCCCACAGCCATCAGCTTCCGGCTACTCAGCAGGTCACTGAGGCCATAGCTGGACGCAGCTGGGGTCTTTTGTAACGAGGACACTGTTTCTGCCTCCATGGTCTAACGGACCAGGGGGCCGCCCCAGGTGACCGCCCTCTTTCTATTTTACTTGGGAGTTGGGAAGTGGGGCATAACTTTGTCCCGGATGTTGGGAAATCTGGGGTGCTATTCACGGCCCCAGCCACGGCTCTGGGCCCTCGACGTCCTGCAGGCACCGCGAAGCGACAGGGGCAGCTCGGCTTCCTGCCCTCGCTCCGTAGCTCTCATAATGCCCGGGTCGGGGAGCCTCCTCGCTGCCTAAGGAGGGCGGTGCAGGGCCTTACGGGCTCTCTCCCCGAACACTTACAGACGCCGAGGGCCGGGCCGGACAGGACTGATCACACGCCCCCAGGGCGGCGCGTCCAGACCGAGCCCGGCCGTGTGGTGGACTCAGTGGTGTCTTCTCCTCCGGCTTCGGACAGGTCCTCCGCCGGGATGGAGCAGCCGGGGCGGGCGACTGCGCTCCGCCGCCCCGATTCTGCCAGGGCTGCCGGCCGGCGGCCGCCAACGACGGCTTCCGGGTCGCGGTCGGCGGAAGCAAGGCACGCTGGGAGAGCGGCCGCGCGCCCCGAGAAGCGGCGCTGCTCGGCGACCCCTGGTGTTGAGGAGCCGCCATGACAGCGGTCTTGCGATTCGGTCTCCGGCTCTGCGGGCGTGGAGAGCGCACAGTTGCCAAGGGTGTACGCAAATTCCTAGAGAGTCAAGGTACCGACCCTCAAAGACCCGGACTCCCAGCTCTGAGTATTAAATGATGTCAGCAGACCCTTTTACTGCTTAGGAAAGACTCTCAATCCAGTTTATTTTCATCCCGTGTGCGCATTTTTCCACTGAACTGGCGCTTTTTAATATTCACGGGTTTCCTCCAATGACCCTCCCTCACTCCCAATACAGAGCTTTCCGAACTTACTCTCAGGAATTGCAGAATACAAGGCGTAAAACATTAATACAGAGATAGGTGTATTTTTTAAATTTCATATACTGTGTAGCAAAATCATGTTCGTGATTTGGGATTATTTGCTGGTGGCATTACCCAAGCAACCAAATATTCCAGTCACTCACAGTTATATTCAATCACTGTGGAAGGTAGTGTGGAGTAATAAGCAGCCTTGTCCTCAAGGACATTGCAGCTAATTGGGGCGATGGGTCCTTGGATCATTAGTGGACATCTAGTAACGCAAGTCAATATGGGATGCAGTGAAATGCAAAATCTTACAGGTGTTCACGGAAAGGAAAGATCCCTGTAGGTTGCAGTGGTTAAGGGGGTCCTAATAAAGAAGGTAGCTTTTATGCTGAATCTTCAAGGGTGAGAGTTTCTATTCCTCTTCATTTCTTCTTCCCCATTCGTTTCCAAATATATAGGAAAAGAAGGCGGCGGTAGAGATGTGTTTCCAGACCATTCTCTAATATATTTGCTTTGGAATGTGCTCTGAGTTTGATTGTTTTTGTTTGGTAAATGTTCCTTCAGTTGCTACACATGCAAAATTACTGATAGAAAGATTAAATACCTGACAGTAGCACTGACCACGCAGAACAATCTTTGTGCCAGTTTCATGTGAGGCTGGATCCCTTTCCTATTTTGCTCCCTAGCGGCTCTGCCTGCAATGTGGCTATTCTTTTTATTTTGGCACAGGTTGTACATGGTTTGTATAAAACTGCTTACGATGGCCCATTTTCAGCATTCTCCATGCTGTTAGCAGACTTTCATCTTCACAACATTAGTTCCCAGACACTTAGAGGAATCTTCAGGCACACTCCCGCCAAAAATTGTGTCAACAAGAAGCATATTTTGACTTCTTCTCTCATCTCCATTTCTACTTTTGGGGTAGGGTAAAGATTTTTCTGAATGCAGAAAGAATCATCATTTAGATGTGGGGCATAATTTTGGACTATCACTTCTAAAGCAAAAAGTTTGATTTAGCATCAAAGTGTCCACAAAGCAGAACGGGCACATCCCTGAGGTCCCAGAATGCTGGTCCCTTCACTGCTGCTCTCCTTCCCAAGCACGGGGATGTGGGAAGTGGGGGCTGCCTGCATTTGTCCTCCAAGACCATTCCATTGTCTTCAGGGGCAGTTTGGAAGATCACGTTGATGCTCTGGAGAAATATCCCTGCCACCTAACTGAGAACTAAAATAAAGGAGGGGGTAAGGGAGGGACTGATGAAGATTCTGAAGACTACCCTGTGACTGTTCAGAGAGAACGTTTACTCTGCAGCAGAGCTGGACTGTTTGGAGTAATAAGAAACTGACTTTGAAAGTGGGTGCTGTGCCAGCTAACCAGATGGCCTGGAGCACCGGTGTAGCCAAGAGTACCTTCCCAGTTCTGAAGTGGATTTGATGAGGAAGCAGAGCTCTTATATGATCATGCCAGTGCACTTGCCATTTTGACTGGTGTGAGTTTCTGCCTGGGGCCCTGGGGCAAACCCCGGTCTTACAAAAAGCCTAATCACTGGGAGGAGGTGAGAAGCAGGCCTGATGTTTGGCGTGAACGTGGGGGGAGGAGGCTGGGTTTTTGGCCACATTGCTCACCATCTTGCTAGGTCCTTCCTTTTTTCCTTCTTACTATTTCTCAAAACATTATAGGCATAGTGCTAGAGTACTGGGGATAACAAGACAAATAAGACACTGTAATTCATCTCAAGGGATTCTCAGTCTAGTTAAGGGGGAGAGACACATATGTAGATAAGTGTAATTGAACATTATCACATGTCGTATGACAGTTGTAAGAGATGTATGTATAATAAAATGGGAACACCAAGGAGTAGTGGTCAAGTGGGGAATTTGCTGGTGCCAATATAGTCTTCATAGAAAGTTTACCCTTAAGTTGGAAAAAGAAAAAGATGTAAAAAATTTTTTCAGTGAATGTAGGGTAGGTAGAACAAGGGGAAGAGGAAGATGCAGCCTTTTAGGTGGAGGCAGCAGTGAGAAAACAAGCAGGGACAATGAGGAAGGGGAGCTGCAACAAGAGGCCCTGCTACAGGTGGCTCAGGTCACGCCTCGACTTTCCCTCAAAAGTGGAACTCACAGTAACTTACTAAAGAGGAGGGTACTGATTGGGCAGGTGACTTGAGAAAAATTGATGATTTGGAATTATTGATGTTAGAGGAGGGTATTTTCCCAGAAGTGGAATCGCTGGGTCATAAGGCAGTTCTATTTTAAATTTTTTGAGGTAACTCCATACTGCTTTCCACAGTGGCTGCACCAGTCTGTACTCCCACCAGCAGTGCATGAGGGTTCTCTTTTCTCTGCATCATTGTCACCACTTGTTGTTCGCTGTTTTATTGATGATAGCCATTCTGATAGGTGTGAGGTGATATCTCATTGTGGTTTTAATTTGTATTTCTTTGATGTTAGTGATGTTGAGCATCTTTTCATACGTCTATTGGCCATCTCTGTGTCCTCTTTAGAGAAGTGTCTACTCAGGTCCTTTACCCATTTTTAAATTGAATTGTTTGTTTGTTTTTTCTGGTGTTGAGGAATATATCTACAGAAACCTGAAATGCTAATTCAAAAGAATCTATGCGCCCCTATGTTTACTGCAGCATTATTTGCAACAGCCAAGATTTGGAAGCAGCCCAAGTGTCCATCAGTAGATGAGTGGATAAAAAAGCTATGATTTATTTATACAATGGAATACTGTTGAGCCATAAAAAAGAAGAAAATCTTACCCTTTGTGACTGCATAGATGGACCTGGAGAGTATTATGCTAAGTGAAAAGAGCCAGTCAGAGAAAGACAAGTACCACATGATTTTGTTTATATTTGGAATCTAACGAACAAAATAAACTAACAAACAAAATAAAAACAGACTCATGAATACAGAGAACAGATTGACAGCTGTCAGAGCGGAGGTGGGTTGTGGGTCTGGGTGAAAAAGGTGAAAGGATTAAGCGAAAAAACAAAAGCCTAAAAGACACAGACAATAGTATGATGATTATCAGAGGGATAGAGGGGTGGTGGGAGGTAGAAGGGGGTAAAAGGGGGGCATAAGTGGTGATAGAAGGAGACTGGACTTGGAGTGGTGAACACACAGTACAATATACAGATGATGTTTTATAGAATTGTGTACCTGAAACCTATATAAATTTGATTAACCAATGTCACCCCAAATAAATAAATAAGTAAATAAATAAACATGCAGCTTTCTGGTAAAAAGAAACAATTAGAACACAGAACTAATGAAGGTCATGCAAAAGAATAAAGAGGGACTAAGGGCCTAGCTGAGGTTAAATGTCATGAAACTGAAGTGACACCAATAAATATTGAGTTATTTTCTCCTGTGACATTTAGTATTTTCAGTATAGAAGAGAAGAAAGCAGGAGATTGTTCTTTTGCAACACTTGAGATGCCAGAGCAGATGAAATGATTGAATAAATGGTTAAGAAACTGACATTCTGAGAATAGAGTTGTTAAAATTTAAAATCATGATGTCTTGGTGTCTAGGAAAAGAAACGAAGCCAGGAGAGAAAGTGTGAGAGTAGGTTTAGGCGCGTGGGGAGAATGTGAGAATGAGTGAGCCAGAAGAACAAAGTTTCTGTTTGTAGACCAGTCTGTTGGAACCTGTGTTAGCTTCCCATTACTGCTCTAGCCAAATTACCACAAACTTACTGGCTTGTGGCAACAGCAATTTATTCTCTTTCAGTCGTGGAAGTCAGAAGCCTAAAACAGGTGGGAAGCTGTAAGGCTGAGTCTGTGTTTTTGTCCTTTCCAGCTACGTGCGTTGCCTAGCTTATGATCCCACATTGCATCATTCTCTGCTTCTGTTGTCACATCTCCTTCTTTCGCTCTGACTCTCCTGCCTTCCTCTTTTCTTATAAGGACCCTTGTGATTACATTGAGCCCTCCCAGATAATGTAGGATAATCTTCTCGTCTCAAGAGTGTTAATCATATCTTCAATGTTTCTTTTGCGTGCAAGGTAGTAAGTCATAGGTTCTGGGGATCAGGATGAGGATATCTTTGGGGAGGAGCACTTATTTGACTTACTACAAAGCCTAAGTATTTAGACATGGCAACATTTTTGTGATGATGAAGTCTAGGTGTGACCATGTAATGATTTCCTGAAGTAGGGTATGGATACCTTGTTAGGGATGAGGAAGAAATTTTGAATCTATTTTTGAGATAAATTACATGGGACTGTAAGTCACTGCTGCTAGGGTAGAAAGAAGGACTGTGGTTTTGGTATGAAAGTTCTCAATAAATGAGAAGAATGACTGGGAGTTTATCAATGATGTAATGAGAAGAGTAGAGTATGGTAATAAGAGGAGGAAATTTGGCCCAAATTGGAAAATGAGTCATCTAAAAGAAGCCATGAAGAGCTCTTGGATGTTGCCAAGAACACCTCAACACCCTGCCTCAGAGGCAGTGTTGGAGAATAAATAGCCCCTAGAGAGCATCAGGCAATATGGCATCTTAGGGAGTAATTACTCATTCTTTGCACATCATTTATTCATTCACTCATCCATTCATATTTCCATCCATCCATCCATCCATCCATCCATCCATCCAACAGGCTCTAAGCTAGATATCGGGAATTCAAAGATGGGTTTTATCTGGTTGCTTTTCTTAAAGGATTTGCTGTCTAGGACAAGAGACAGACACTGACACAATGTAAAAGGGTGATTAAAGTTAAAAGAGGCTATTCGCATATACACATAGGTTGATGCAGATGCGGATTTATAATGAGGAATTGGCTCACGCCAGCGAGGCTGTGAAGTCCCACGATCTGCCATGCAAACTGGACACCCAGGAAGGTTGATGGTGTAATTTAACCTGAGCCTGAGGCACTGAGAGCCGGGGAGTCAGTGGTGTAAATCCCAGAGAGCCGGGGAACATGAGATGAGACGTCCAAGCTCAGTCAGTGAGGCACGGAGCGAAGGGGCAAACCCCTCCTTTCTCCCTCCCCCTCTTGTTCTATTCAGGCCCTCAGTGAATTGGATGATGCCCACCCACACTGGGGAGCGCAATCTGCTATACTCAGTTTACTGATTCCTATGTCAGTCTCTTCAAGAAACATCCTCACAGACACGTCCAGAAATAATGTTTAATCGAGGCTGGCACAAACTTCACCATCCCAAGGCCCTGTTTCTAAGTGCAGTCGCAGTCTGAGCAGTACTAGGGGTTAGAATTTCCACAGAGGAATGTTGGGGGGACACAATTCAGTCCGTAACAGATCCTTTCTGTCTGTGGGTTATCTGAATGGTCACATTTTGATAATCAGGATGCTGAAAAAGAGGATGACAGTTTTAATAGTTTTTGAGATTTGTTTTCATGGCATATAAAAATGGAAATAAAGCTGAACTACTAGTTAAAGAGATTTAGACTTAAATTCCACATCCAGCTATGCAGAATACTAAGTGCTCTAATAGATTCTCCCAGGAAAGAACAACTACACCCTTAATAGAAAACACTTTTTTGATGAGCTAATGGGCAAGAAGTAGGTGATGAGTTTAAGGGACATTATCCTGTCCCACTCTGCAAGCAAAACAGAAACCAGAGATTAGGGTAGAACTGGTAGTAGTGGGCAGGGGGCAGATTAAAGAGCAGGAGGGACCTAAGGACAGATGTCCTCAGCAGGACTGTAATCCAGGTTCTAAGCCTTGTTCCACCAGGAGGTGGAACTAAGCCCCTAACTCCCACATTAGCTACAATTCTTGAGAGGTATGGGGGGAGGGGTTGAAATGATTCCAGGTCAGTGGCTTTCTTTAGCTCCTGGAAGACACAGGTGCAAACCCTTTCTGGAAGAAAATGTTCTCATTTTAAGCCACAAAATTACCACAAATTTAACATAGAATAAATATGAATTCTAAATCCAAAGTCATAAAGCATATGAGAAGGCAAGCCAACCTGAGTGAGGAGCAGAAGAAATAAGAAACAACGTATTTAGACAACCAAGACTGCAAGTATGGAAATTGTCTTATGCTTAATACAGAAGATCTATGTATAAACTCCAAAGAAATGGAACACAAATATAACCTAGCAATTGCAGATGATCAAATATGGTCATACAGCTCAAAACAGAGCCAAATAAAATTTCTATAAATGAAAATATAACTACTGAAGGGATTCAGAACATGCCACCTCAAAATATGCCAGTTTGGCACATGGATTGCTTTGAGTTAAAGGCAAAATAATGATCTAAAAAAGAATAAAGTATAGATTTCCTCTTTTGTAAAGAAAATTTGCATGTATAAAGGAAAATTTCTTCAGTAATAGTACCTATACCACCAGGAAGACAGCTATTTCCAGAGTCAATTTTTTTTTCACCTGAAAAGCTTTTAACTGCATAACAAGACAATCTTTATTTATAATATATATCCTCCCCTCCCCTCCCTTTCCCATAATTTGCCTTCCCTTACTCAGAAACCTGAAACCTCTATTCTTTTTCTTATTTCAGGATTGTATATGTCATAATCATTTGTCTGCCTCCTTGAGCCTCATGTATTTGTGAAACTCCTGTGCCTATGTACATAATTAAAATGTTTTTTTCTCCTGTTAATTGTTATATGTCAGTTTAATACTTAAGCCAGCCACAGAACCTAGGATGATACAGGAAAAGGTTTTCCTCCCTTACAATATTGAAGTCAAAATTTTTTTGACATTAAATAATTTTTTAAAATTACAGTTAACATGCAATATTATATTAGTTTCAGATGTACACCCCAGTGTTTACACATTATATAACTTACTACATGATCATTCTGATAAATTTTGTACACAGGTATTAGACATCATACACAGTTATTAGAATATTATTGACTATATTCCCTATGCTGTTCTTTACATCCTTGTAAAGTAACTTGTTCTGTAACTTCCAATTTGTATTTTTTAATCCCTTCACCTTTTTCACCCATCCCCCCAACCCCCCTCCTGTTTGGCAACTATCAAAACATTCTCTGTATCTATGAGTTCCTTTCTGTTCTGTTTGTTTATTTTGTTTTTTTTAAAGATTCAGTTGTTGATAGATAGGTACTGATCACCATTTTATTATTCATATTTTTATCTTTTACCTTTTTCTCTTCCTCTTTCTCCTCCTCCTCAGACCCGTTAACATTTCTTGTAACACCAGTTTGGTGCTGATGAACTCCTTTAGCTTTTTCTTGTCTGGGAAGCTCTTTATATGCACTTTGATACTAAAAGATAGCTTTGCTGGGTAAAGGAATCTTGGTCGTAGGTCCTTTATTGTCATCACTTTTAATATTTCTTGCCAGTTTCTTGTAGCCTGCAAAACCCATAAGACTGTCAGCTGATTTTTCAATCTTACTGAAAAATGGGGGCTCCCTTGTAGGTCTTCCTGCTTTTAAGATTCTCTCTTTGTCTTTAACCTTTGGCATTTTAATTATGATGTGTCTTGATATGGGCCTCTTTGCATTCATCTTGTTTGGGACTCTGTGTTTCCTGGACTTGTCCGGGTTAAGGAAGTTTTCCATCATTATTTTTTCATACAAGTTTTCAATTCTTTGCTCTCTTTCCTCCTCCTTGCACCCCCATGACATGAATGTTGGTACACGTGAAATTGTCCCAGAAGCTCCTTAAACTATTTTTTTAGAATATTTTTTTTTCTATTTGCTGTTCCAGTTGGGTGTTTTCTTCTTCCTCTTCTAAATCTTTGATTTGATCCTCTTTCATCTACTGCACTGTTGATTCCCTATAATGTATATTCATTCCTGACTGGTTTTTAAATATTTTCTTGTTCTGCTTTTCATGTTTCTTAGCTCTTCGTTGAAGTTCTAAGTAAGTTCATCTACTCATCCCCTTAGTTAATTGATAATCTTTATAACCAGTATTTTGAACTCTGCATCTGTAGATTGTTTGTCTCCATTTTTTTTTTTTTTTTAGTTCTTTTTCTTGAGTTTTGTTCTGTTCTTTCATTTGGGACATGTTTGTCTCCTCATTTTGGCTGCCTCTCTGTGTTTGTTTTTATGTATTCGATAGAGTTGCCATGTCTCCTGGGCTTGGTAGTGTGGCTTATATAGTAGTGTCCTATAGGGTCCAGTGGCACGGCCTCCCAGTTCACCTCTGCTGGGCACTCCAGGTGCTCCCCACCCTGTCTGGTCTGTGTACACCCTCCTATTGTAATTGAGACTTGATTGTTGTTGGCACATCAATGGCAGGGATTTACCCCAGACCAATTGGCTGCATGGACTGGCAGTGACCACCATCGTGGAGGATCAACTGTGTAGGGACCCACCCCACAGAGCAGGGCTTATTTCAGAGGGTCTTTGTTGACCTCTGAGTCTGTCTGCCCCTTGAGTGTATTACTTGTGGAGGTGATTGGGTAGTGCTTCAATGTGGTCTAAAGCTATCCACTGGGGGCGCTGGTCATGGGCCCTCTTGAGAAGTGCAGGTCAAGTTCAGCCACCACTTATGCTCTGCCCAGGCCTACCTGGCATGACCTACAAAGCGATCTTCAGACAGCTGCTGCTTGTGCTGGGCTTGGAGGGGCCCAGAAGAGGTCAAGTTTTGAACCAAGTCTGGCTGCCACCAGTGCCAGGCTTGGGGCCACTTAACAAGAAGTAAGGGGCACTTTAAGGCCAGATTCTGCTTATTTGAGAGGTTTTAGGAAAGTCAGAAGCATGAGATAAGACAGGCTATTTGTATGGAAAAGCCACTGGAAACAGCTTGGGTGGGCCCACAAGTTGAGTAGGGTGGGATCTCAGCAAATCACCAGGACAGGGCAAAGAGCGATAGCCAGGTTGATGGAGGCTCAGATATGGCACCCACCTGCTGGCTCAGTGGTGGGAAGGGCTCAGAAAAGGAACAACGGCCTCTGCCAGCACTTCTGTCTGGGATAAAGCTGCCCACCCCAGCTCTTGCCCTGATGCCAGACACTTCAGTTCCAACCCGTATGTCCATGGGGCCTTTTGATCTGCTGCCCCAGCAGTGAGTAAGACTGTGTTTGGGCCCTTCAGGAGGAACGCCTGGGACTCCAGAAGCCCTCCGTCTGACACAGTCCAGTCCCACTGGTTTTTACAGCCAGAAGTTGTGAGGACTTCTTTTCTTTGCACTGGAACCCTTGCCTAGGTGGCCTGGTATGGGGCTGGGACCCCTCATCCTTAGCGGGGAGCCCCCATAGCTGAATTATCTCTCCCAATTTTTATTGCCCCACCTCATGTGGGTTGGGACCAGCCCTTTCAGCATCTCTGCCCCTCTTGCCAGTCTCCACGTGGCTTCTTCTTTATATCCTTAGTTATGGAACTTTCTTTCTGCTGGATTTCAGGTGGTTCTGAATGATGGTTGTTATGCAGTTTTGTTGTAATTTTGATGTGGTTGTGGGAGGAGGTGAGCACTGCATTTACCTACACTACCATCTTGATAGAAGCCTGAAGTAAAATCTTAATTGTTGATTACATATAACCAAGGAGAAAATTAATTACCTGGAATATATGTTTAAAGGAATTACTTAGACTGCAGCTTAGTAAGCAAAGAGATAGAATATATGAAAAAGATACTAAGAGAAATGGTGGATAAAATAAAAAATTTAATATTTATATAGCTAGAGCCCCAAGGAAGATAATAGATAGAATGGAGAAGAGGAAACATTTAAAGAGTTTTTGCAAGGTGTTTTCTAAAACTGTAATAAAAACATAAATCTACTGATTCAGGAAACATTAATAATATAAAGTAGACCAACAAAGTCAAAAGTTGATTGTTTGAAAAGGCTAATAAGAAAGAACAAAATCAATAAATGAGTGAAATTGATTGAGAATAAAAAAGAGAAATAATAAAATATTAAGAAGAAAAAAGAAGACATAGGAGAGATTTAAAGTAAAATAATTCTATGACAGAATTTAAACTAAGATAAAATGGAAAAAAATTAAAAATGTAATTAAAATAGTTTCAAGAAGAAATATAATATCTAAATATTTCTTTATATTTATATCTGTTAAGTAAATATGAGTTTAAAATTTTACCACAAGTACACTTTTACCAGCCTATTCTCCTAAATGTATTTAAATACATTCCAAATGTATATAATCTTATATAAACTTCCTAAGAGGATAAAAAGTGCATGTTTTGCTCATGAGTATGGTATAGGCTTGGAATCAAAATTAGACAAGACAAAAAGAAAGAAAATTTATTGGCTAGCTTCTCTTATTGACTTAGATGCAAAAATGTCTTAAATTATTGACACATTAAATCTAGTAAAAAAATATATAATGTGAGGTAGTTCACATTAAAAGTTTTATGGTAATCAGCTATGACATTAATAGTTAAAGAAGAAAATCTATATTGTATCTCAGTAGAGGCAGAAAAAAGCATTTAATAATATTCAATATCCATTCATGATTTCAAGATAAACATAAAGCAAACAAACCTCATAACAAACTATGATAAGAGGACATTGCCTTAACTTACAATGTCATTATGAATGGGAAACCTAGAAGAATTTTTGCAATATCATAGCAAAACATAGAAGTGGTTTCTTTGCAAAGAGGCATAATTGTAATTTCCCATGCAATTATTTTCTTATATTCAAATATTTTAAAAACTCAATTGAGGTATAATTGACATAAAATAAATGGCACATACCTGAAGTGCACAAGCTGACAAGTTTTTACATATGTACACACCTCTGAGAACCACCACTACAATAACGGCAACTAAAGTACCTATCGTCTTCAAAAGTTTTCTTCTGTACTCCCAGCATCGCCCCACATGCCAAGCCTCCCCGCATCCCACCCCTACAAACCAGTGATTTGCTGCCTTTCACTTTAGGTTAGCTTTCATTTTCCAGAACTTTATACAAATGAAATCATACACATGTGTCTGGCTTCTCTGACTAAGCATTATTATCCTGAGGTTAATCTATATTGTTATGTGGATCAGTTGTTTATTCTTTTTATAGCTGATTAGTATTCCATTATATGGATATATGATAATGGGTTTATTCATTTGCCTGTTGATGGACATTGGATTGTTTTATGTTTATGACTATTACAAACAGGGCTGGTGTAGACTGTGTGCATAAGCCTTTGTATGTAGATATCCTATCATTTCTCTTGTGAAAATATCTGTAGGGGCTGTCCAAGGCACCAAACATCATCCCTGTCTGCTAGGGATGTGTCAAGCACCATTGATCTGATGGATCCCATGGCCCACGCAGCAAAGCAGCCCCAGCCTGAGCCTGTCGCGGAGCCTTCTCTCGTTCTTGGCCCACTCAAAAGTAACAGCTTTTCGGGTTACTTTGTAAATGGGCCAGAGTAACATGCCCAAATAAGAAATGTTACCTCCGCAATCCAAAGAGGTCCAGTAGGCATTATGCCTAGGATGTATAGAGATATCTCGACACATACCAGACCACTGAACTTCTAGAAACGTCACTGAGGTGAAAGGCATCTGAATTTTTGTTGCATTTATTTCCCATCATTTGATATGCAAGTGTCTTAACGAAAAGTTTAGAATAGTTGTCAGTTCTAGTTTACTAGCTCATCAATGTCCTATGTAAGGGAACAGTGTGATGTCTTATGGAAGGAAAAGGCAATCAAGTTTCTATGGACTAAATTATGACACAAAGCTGGAACACTGACATACTTGTAAATTAGGACAGGCAAGGCATGTCGACAGCTAGAAGTAAATGGCTCCTGGTGTCTTTGTTAACAGATCAAGAAAAAAGCATTTTCCATATCAATAGTTGCATACTAGGTATGAGAGATGTGTTAATTTGTTGAAGCAATGAAATCACAGTTGGAACAGCAGGTATAATTGGAGTCACTGCTGATTAAGTTTACAGTAACCCACTGTCAGTCTCCAAAGATTCATCTGTTATCTGCACAGGCCAAAGAGGGGAGTTGAACGGGGATATGGTGGGAACCACTACCCCTGTATCCTTTAGCTTCTTGATGAGGGTACCAATCTCTGAAATCCATCCAGGTATGTGGTGTTGCTTTTGGTTTACTATTTTTCTAGTTAGAGGCAGTTTTAGGGCTTTCCACTTGGCCTTCCCTACCACAGTAGTTCCACTCTACAGTTTAGGAAAGCAATGTGGGGATTCCATCCCTCACTCAGGGCAATCAAACCTCCATTCCCGAACATCTCCCATCTTGAACAATTCCGTTCTCAACCAAGTTGTTCATGGAAAAATTGTCTCGGTTGTCAAATGAAATTTTGGTTCTTGACTTGACAACCCTTTCATGCTGATACATATATGATCAGTCACGCATCTGATTTTATTTTCAAACGAATCGCTTCTTGAACAACCTTCCGGAACAAATTAAATTCGAGAACCAAGGTTCCACAGATTGTCTATTCCAATTATGCACCTGGAACTGTGGAAATGACCACAGAATGGGTTTGGTGACTCACTGTACTCATCGCGAGATGGACTTGAACTAAAAAACCCCATTGATCATCTAACCTTCATAAGCCCCTAGGATGACTGGTGGGCCACAGTAACATTTTGAGTCTCCTGAAATTAGTGACAAGGCAAGGCTAAATAGTCCCCCAAAATCACATTATTTCCCTTAACCCTAGTGTACAGTTACACTGGTAAAGTTTGTTCAAAGTCTGAGAACTGATCGAACAGGTATGACTTTCTCTTTTGGTGATTCAGCTTATGATCACTCAACTTAGAATTCTTTCACTTAATTTAGTATATTGTCCATCTATTTCTTTTTTATTTTTTCAATTTTAAAGCAGTCAATGTGCATTAACTGACCAGACTACAAAAGTAACTATGGTAGATACCTCCGTTCATCCTTCTAATAAGCCTGTTTGTCTGGTCTTCCCTGTTATCAGCATCTCAACCTACCACAAAGTGGATGATCTTCTTCTCCATTCTACCTTGTGGAGAAGATAATTTGAAGGGCAACAGAAAGTTGTTTGCTTCTTGGATGTGTTTTCCAACTGTGTAGATCTCATGAACCAGATCCCGCTCATAGATGATGCCATATTTACTGAGAGATCAAGCAATTAATGTGTTACCTGTCAGGGCAATTTGCTTTTTGTTGATTTTGCCATCGTTACCCTGGCAGATCTGTTCATTTGCTGACTTCAGGTTTGGGTACCCCCATGCAATGTATAGTTTCACAATCCTCAGCATGTTAATCGAAGTCTTGTTGAGCCTAACAAAGGAGCCATTGATGTTCTAGCAAAGGCGAGGAAGCTGAAGCACCTTTCGGACCTTTGGGCTCACTCATTGATACATAATTGATGCATGCCACTTGGGGTGCCACAAGCACATAAAAGGAGCCAACTTTTCCTGCCACTCTAGCCATTCGCGCCTCAGCTCTGTGCATGTGCCTATATTCCTAGTGACAGTGTCTGGCTTTTTCATAGATGTGCCTTCTCCTTGCCTTCCGAAGCATCTTTTGGGTAAACTTTTCCTCAGATGCTTGCTCTTCAGTTCTGTGAAATTCCCTCGCTTTTTCTTAAGGGTTTCTGGCACTGCAGGAACCTCCTTCGTCTTCTCTTCTCTTCCCTCCATGGTTCCAGCCAGAAAAGAGCCATCTATTTCTCTTTCTAGGGTCAATAATCAACGAGTCTATGAATAGGTCTCTGTGAGTCAGATTATTCCGATTACTGCTTTGGCCCTGCTGTCCATTATGGTGCCCGTTCTCACCTTGTCTTTGACTCCCTGCTACCTTGGGGTCCAATGATCTCCACTGCATTTGAGTCCCCCAGCTCAGAGGCAGGCGGTCCCACTGTTCTGGCCTAGAGAGCAGAGTGATCACAATTTATTTCCCCTAGTTGTGGAGAAAGGTCTGTGACTCGGACCTGCTCACAGAGGCTGACAGGTCTTACACGATCAATTAACTGCAACATTCTAACCTTCCTAAGCCTTTGCACAGTTTCCTCTACAGTATACCAAGGCAATTCTGGCATTTCGTTTTCATTTAGCATTGGCCAACCTTTGGCCCATGTTTCAGCCAACCAACCAAACAAACTTTTAGAGCCCTTTCTTACTGTTGATGCTAGATATTGAATTCAGAATCTCTGCTTAATGGGCCCGTATCAGTAAATATGAACAGATTCAATTTTATATTCCTTCCACCATTTTTTCACACCCTTAATATCTATTCCCACACATTCTCCACAGATTTCTTTCTGTATAAAGTCATAACAATCATGTAGTTCTTTTAGAGTATAGTATGCTTCTTAATGTGTTTTAATTTGTATCTCCCCTTTAGGGCCTGTTGGTACTTGAATCTTGCTGTGTATCTGAAAGGAAAGGGAAGTCCTGTGAGCATAGTCCCTGAGGAGAATCAGCAGTCCTGAAAGACAGCCACCTCAGGAGAGGCCAAGCAAGTTGCTCTCTGCAGAGAGGTGTGGGATGGATGCTTCTACTGGCAAAGAAGACTCAACAAAATTTAAGTGTTCCATATCCCCAGCTTCGTCGGGGTCTGCCCATATGTCCCCATCCCAATTTTCAGAATCCTGCTCCTTTCCAGACAATGTCCTCAGTTTAACAGAATACAGCATGTGATGGTGAAAATTCAATTTGCTCTGTAACTCAGCTACTTGTAGGGTGAGGCTCAGAGGTTGGTTTTCAGAGATACTTTTTTTTTTTCCTAAAATGACATAGACATTTTCAGTTATTTTATTCTGGGCTTGAGCTGCTAACTTTTGCTCTGAACTTTTCTTTTTCTTTTCCTACTTTCTCCGGTGCTCTTAGGGGCAACCAGTCAATCCACCAAATTGGTTGGTTTAACAAAAATAGATGTGAAATACGTGGTTTTCCAGAACCTTGCCTTTTATAAGTATTTGATTAAGAGTGTCCAATAATAATATTTTGTCTGTCTCTATGGCCACATGATGCCAGAGGCTATCAGTGCTTTTTCACTAGTGGAGACAGAGTCAATAATGCTCTTAAATATAGTCAGGTTAGAGAACCAATTTCAGAAACCCCCAGACCAATTCAGAAAATATATCCTTAAGATTTTGTTTCTCTCTCTCTGTACTTTATATTGTACATATATGTAATTTAAATAATAAATATATTATTTTGTCATAAATAATATATATTTAATGAATATATGTTAACTAAATAATATCTCTCTATCTTTGTCATCTATCGAGAGGTGTCTTTTAAGGAATTTTCTCGTGCACTTGTAGGGGCTGGCATGTCCAAAATGTGGAGGGCAAGTCCCAGGCAGGAGTTGAGGCTGCAGCCTTGAGGCAGAATTTCTAACCCGGGAAATCTAAGTTTTTGCTCTGAAGGTCTTTCAATTGATTGGATGAGGTCCTCCCACATTTTCAAGGGCAATGTCTTCATTTAAAATAAAGCTCATTGATTATAGATATTAACCATAGCTATCAAATACCTTCACAGTAACATCTAGATTGGTGTTTGATGAAATAACTGGGTGTTATAGGCTAGCTAAGTTGTTGCATAAAACTACCCTTCACATCATGAAATGAATTTTTACCTTTTGAGATGATCATATGGTAAATGTTATCGACTAATCTAATCTAACCTTGAATTCTTGGGACAAGCCCCATTGATTACAATATATTATCTTTTTTACAGTATTAGATTTGATTGTCTAAAATTATGTTAAGAATTTTTGCATCTAAATTTATGAGGAATATATGTGTGTGAGTAGATATATGTGTGTGTGTGCGTGTGCTTGTGTGTGTGTATAGTCACCGTTCTCTTTTCTCATAATGTGTTAGGTTCAGGTATCAGAGAAATGGTGGCCTTAAAACTTGAATTGAGGAGTCCTTTATTATCCAATTTCTGCCATTATTCTTGTTTTAATGCTCCACCACAAATTTGGGTAACAAGATTCCTTTCAAGTTGTGTTCCAGCTTTCTTTTGATCAGTGTTAGAATCGTATGTGGTTTTCATGCATTTAGTTCTTCTAACACATTTGTGTTATGTCTAGAGTGGGTTTCTTGCAGACAGCTTATAGTTAGTTCTTGCTTTTTTATGCATGTGGATGTTTACTTCATCTCTATATGATGTGATTACTTACATGGTTGGGCTTCAATTTTGCTATTTGTTTTTTGTTTGCCCCATCATTTTTTGGTTTGTTTGTTTTCTTTGTTCTGTTTCTCCTTCTTTCCTTTGCATGAATCAAACATTTTAATGATGCCATATTTTCTTCTTTGTTGCCTCATTTGCTATAATTTTTTTGTTTCATTTAAGGTTTGTAGTGTACATTTTTATGTAAAGCAATCTACTTCAGTTAATATATCACTTTACGTATAGCTAAGAATATGACAAAAGTATGCTTCCATTTTTCTCTTCCAACCCTTGTGGTGTCATTGTCATACATTTAACTTCAACATACCATATTTTGCCATGTATAATGCACACTTTTTTTGCCCAAATTTTTGAGGGAGAAATAAGGATGCACATTATACATGGGCATAATGATTATGTGCCATGGATATAATAATCCCGTGTATAACGTGTGCAAAGATGTGGGTGCGTGTTATATGCAGCAAAATACAGTATTTTGTAAACTTGAAAGTGCACTTTATTAATTTTGCTTTAAAGAGTGAACTGCCTTTTAAAGAGTTTATATTATACAAGGGGGATCCCCCCAAAAACCAGAATTTACTTATAAAACTGTGTATTTATTCTTACATGTTTAAACTTTAGTTCCCCTCAAAGTATTCTCCATTTGATGCAATATACCTATTGAGACATTTTTTCCACGGCTTGAAACAGGTTTTGAACTTGCCAATTTTGATGCTTTTTAGCACTTTTGCCGTTTTTTTGTTTCACCTCCTCCACCATCAGCAAAAATGTTCCCAGGGTGAGGTCGGGTGAATAGGAGGGGTAGGGTACAGGGGTCTAGTTATTTTTGGCTCTGTGGGCAGGTGCATTCGTAAATCATCCATCATGAAATGGCCAAACATGTTGAAAGAGTCTTCAAAAAAATTTCACTGAAGCCGAATGCAGCTTCTCACAACAATACCAGCTGGTACACTGATACAGATGGGTTCCTAGAACACTCACCTAGCATGGGAAGTTTCTACTACAAGGAGCCTCACTTCCAGAAGATAATTCCATTCTCTTGGGGGGATCCCCTTTTGTATATTTACTATTGTAATGACCATATCTGGTGACCTTTATTTCTTTGTGTTGATTTATATTTCCTTTTGATACCATTTTCTCTCTGCCAGAAGGCGTTTCTTAACAATTTTGTGTGTGCGTGTGTGTGTGGTGACATTCTGATGGTATTAAAATCTTTCATATTGTGCCCTGGCTGGTGTGGCTCAGTGGATTGAGTGCCGCCCTGTGAACTGAAGGGTGGTCAGTTCGATTCCCAGTCAGGGCACATGCCTCCGTTGTGGGCCAGGTCCCCAGTAGAGGGCACACAAGAGGCAACCACACACTGATATTTCTCTCCCTCTTTTTCTCCCTCCCTTCTCTTATCTCTAAAAATAAGTAAGTAACTAAGTAAGTAAATCTTTAAAAAAATCTTTCTCATTTTTTAATGCCTGAAAAATTCTCTATTTCACCTTTGGAAGATATATTCTCTGGGTATGGAATTCAAGGCTGACAGTTACCCCCCAGTACGTTAAAGAGACTGCTTCATTTTCTTTCAGCTTTCATTATCGCTGATGAGAAATCTGCTACCGTTTTTATCTTGGTTCCTCTGTATGAAATACGCCTTTTATTTTTTGTTGCTTTGAAAATTTCTCTTAAGCTCTGGTTGTAAGTAATTTGAGTATGATGGGCCTTCTGGTAGTTTCTTCATGTTTCTACTGCTTGGGGTTTATTGAGGTTCTTGGATCTGTGAATTTATAGTTTTCATTAGTTTTGGAAAAATTTTGGTTATTGCTTTCAACTATATTTCACTGATGTTGTATTCATTTTTCTGTTTTTTTCCTATTCATGTTTTGTGTTGGGTAGCTTCTATTGCTATATCTTCAAATTTACTAATATTTTGCAATATTTAATATAAGTTTAATCCCATCAATGGCATTTTCTTTTTTGTATTTTTTTTACTTTTATATTTAATCAAAAGTATAGATACTTATATTCAATATTATTTTATCTTAGTTTCAGGTGTACAGAATAGTGGTTAGACAATCATATACTTTACAGAGTGTTCCCTAGGTATTTTCATTACCCACTTGGCACCATACATAATTATTACAATATTATTGATTATATTCCACATGCTATACTTTATATCCCTGTGACTATTCTGTAATACTGTCAACTGTTGGTCCTTGGTGCCAATTCAGATATCAGTGGGAATCCTCAATTTGGGGTGTGGTGAAGAAGGAAATTTTATTTAGTGCAAACAGCTCAACAGTAATACAGCATGGCTGTGAAAACAGCCCAGCCATGGAACAGCTCAATAGTCCTACAACGTGGCCAAGCAAACAGCCCCGCGGTGAGGCTGCCCTGGGGTCAGGCCCCTCTTCAAATGGGCAGCTTCACGCTACTCCACTTTGCATTGGTCGGTTCTGCTCTGCTCAGTGTCAGTCGGCTCTGCTTTGCTCCTGCAAGACGTCCTCAGTGTTTCAGCTCCAGCTGCGGAAATGCAGTCTTCGGTGTTCAGCGGAAAGTGTGCTCCCTGAGCCGGAGGGAAGCTGATTCGTATAGACAGAAATCCCTGTCCCTAGTCCCTGACTGGTCAGAACAGAGCTGCTCTGAGTGCTCAGAGCTGCGCAGCTCCTATTAAATGGGGAAACACTCAGTCCTATTGGTTGAAATAGGATTCCAGGAGCTCCTTTCTAAGGGCTGGCTCAGAGGGCAGAAACAGTGCAGGCAGGTGGTTTAGCACAGAGTCAGGCCTTTAGCACGAAATGCAGTTTGCGTCAGGGGTCCTTGTGCCAGAAATGGCTGCTAGGCTCTGCTTTTTAAATTTGAGCCCAGTTAGCTACCAGCAGCCCTCCTTAGTAGGTATCTTTTTCCCTCAGGATTCACACTGCCAATCTGTACTTCTTAATCCCTTCATGTTTTTCACTCAGTTCTGAATTCCCCTCTTCTTTCTGTGTCTATGACCATCAGTCTTTTTTTCTGTGTCTATGAGTTTGTTTCAATTTTTCTTTTTTTAAGTTTTGAGAGTATGTCTATTAAAGCTTGGGAGAGTGAAACAAAGGAAGGGATTAAGGTAAAAGAGGCAAGATCACAGCAACAGGAGTGAGCCAAGGCGCAGCTTCTTTTTGGCTCATTGAAAAGTTAAGCAAAAGGAGGGCCCTTGAAGGCAGATTCAGGGGGTTAGCCCTGGATGAGCGACCACTGCCCACTGCTCCCCTGGTTGCAAGTCTCATTGGGACCCCTAGAGCTTAGGAGAAAGAGAGCAAAGATACTCACCTGAAGAAGGAAGGGGGAGAAAGGCACAGGTGTGTTCCAGGGACAATATGCCAATTTTGTTTGTTTTTTAATTTTGTTTTTTAGATTCCACATATAAGGGAAGTCCCCTTTTCTCCACATCTTTGCCAGCACCTGTTGTTTGTTGATGTATTGACGATGGCCTTTCTGACAGGTTTGAGGTAATATTCCATTGTGGTTTTAATTTGCATCTCTCTGATAATTAATATTTGTCTACCTCTGACTGACTTATTTCACCTAGCATAATGCTTTCTAGCTCACCCATGCTGTCGCAATTGGCAAGATTTTATTCTTTTTTTTTTATGCCTGAGTAATATTTCATTGTATATATGTACCACTTCTTTATCCATTCACCTGTGGATGGGCACTTGGGTTGTTTTCATATCTTGGCCATTGCAAACAATGCTGCAATGAACATAGGGCTGCATATATTCCTTTGAATTAGTGTTTTGAGTTTCTTCAGTTGTATATCCAGGAATGGGATTCCTGGGTCATAGGCAGTTCCATTTTTAATTTTTTGAGGAACCTCCATACCACCTTCCACAGTGACTGAACTAGTCTTCATTCCCACTGACAGTGCACAAGGGTTCCCCTTTCTCCACATCCTCACCAACACTTACTGTTTATTGATATATTGATGATAGCTATTCTCTCAGGTGCAAGGCAATAGTTCATTGTGGTTTTAATTTGCATTTCTATGATAATCAGTAACATTGAGCGTCTTTTAATATGTTTGTTGGTCATCTGTATTTGCTCTTTGGAGAACTGTCTATTCAGATCCACTGTCTGTTCTTTAATTGGAGTGTTTATTTTATTGGTGTTGAGTTGTATGGGTTCTTTATAAATTTTGGATATTAACCCCTTATCAGATATATCATTGGTGAATATCTTCATCCATTCAGTAGGCTGTCTTTTTATTTTGTTGATGATTTCCTTTGCTGTGAAAAACTTTTTAGTTTAATGTAATCCATTTGTTTATTTTTTCTTTTCTTCCCCTGCCCAAGCAGGTATATCAGAAAAATATTGCCAAGAGAAATGTCTGAGATTTTATTACCTGTCTTTTCTTTTAGGAGTGTTATAGTTTTGAATCTTACATTTAATTTAATGCATTTTGAGTTTATTATTGTATATTGTGTAAAAAGATGGCCTCATTACATTTTTGCATGTATCTGTCCAATTTTTTCAACACCATTTATTGAATAAACTGTCTTTACCTCACTTTATGTTCTTGTCTTTTTTGTCAAATATTAATTGACCATATAGGCATGGGTTTATTTCTAGGCTCTCTAATCTGTTTTATTGATCTATATGTTTTTATGCCAGTACCATGCTGTTTGATTACTGTTGTCTTGTGGTATAATTTGATATTAGCTAACATGATACTTCAAACCTTCTTCTTCTTTCTCAAGATTGCTGTGGCTAAATTTGGGGTCTTTTGTGGTTTCATGTGAATTTTTGGATTATTTTTTCTAGTTCTGTGAAAGACACCATTGATATTTTGATAGGAATTGCACTGAACCTATAGATTACTTTGTGTAGTATAGACATTTTAATGATGTTAATTATTCTTATCTATGAACATCATATATACTTCCACTTATTTGTTTCTTCTTGAATTTCTTTCTTCAGTGTCTTAGAATTTTCTGAGTACAGGTCTTTTACCACCTTAGTTAAATTTATTTCCAGGTATTTTATTTTTTTATGTAATTATAAAAGGGATTGTATTCGTAGTTTCCCTTTCTGGTAGTTTGTTGTTGGTATATAAAAATGGAAATGATTTTTTTTTGTATTCTACTACTTTACTGAATTAATTTGTCAATTCTAGTAGTTTTTCTGAGGAATCTTTAGAGTTCTTTACAGTATCATGTCATCTGATAATGACAGCTTAACTTTTTTTTCAATTTGGATTTTTTTTTCATCTTCTTGTCTAAATGCTGTGGCTAGGACTTCTAGTACTATGTTGAGTGGTGAAGAGTGGTGAAAGTGGCCTGGGCCGAGTGGCTAAGTTAGTTGGAGTGTTATCTCATACACCAGAAAGTTTCTGTTTTGATTTTGAGTTAGGGTACATACCTGGATTGAGGGTTTGATTGCTGGTTGGAGTGTATACAGGAGGCAACAGATGTTTCTCTCTCACATGGATGCTTCTCTCTCTCTCCTTCTCTCTCTCTCTCTCTCTCTCCATCTTCCCCTCTCTCTAAAAATCAATAAATATATCCTTGGGTGAGGATTTAAAAAAAGAGTGGTGAAAGTGGACAATCCCTGTCTTATTCTTGATTTTTTAAAAAAGATTTTATTTATTTAATTTTAGGGGGAAGGGAAGGAGAAAGAGAGGAAGAGAAATATCAATGTGTGGTTGCCTCTCATGCGTCCCCTACTGGGAACCTGGTTGGCAACCCAGACATGTGCCCTCACTGGGAATCAAACCAGCAACTCTTTGGTTCACAGGCTGGTGCTCAGTCCACTGAGCCACACCAGCCAGGCTGATTTTAAGGGAAATGTTTTTAGTTTTTTCCATTGAGTTTGATATTAGTTGTGGGTTTTTCATATACCACCTTTGTTATGTTGAAGTATGTTCCCTCTATTCCTATTTTGCTAAGAGTTTTTTAAATCATAAATATAGAGGTGGACAAAGTAGATTTATAGTTGTTCATATGGAAAAGGACATTTTTTTCAGTTAATAAAGCTATTGTAATAATCATAACCTGTGTATCTTTTTCCATGCAAACAACTGTAAACCTGCCTTGGCTCACCCCTGTTTATGCCGGATTTTGTCAAATGCTTTTTTTCTTTATCTATTGATATGAGCATATGATTTTATCCTCCATTTTATTTGCGAATATTATACCAACATTGCATCCCAGGAATAAACCTCACTTAACCATGGCATATAATCTTTTTAATGCATGACTGAATTGGGTTTGCTAGTATTATGTTGAAAATTTTTGCATCTGTGTTTACCAGGGATATTGGTCTATAATTTGTTTTTGTAGTGTCTCTCTCTGGTCGTGGAATTAGGATTTTGCTGGCTTCATAAAATGAGCTTGGGAGTTTTCCCTTCTCTTCAATGTTTTGGAATAGTTTGAGAAGGATAGATGTTAGTTCTTCTTTGTACGTTTAGTAAAATTTACCTGTGAAGCCATCTGGTCCAAGACTTTTGTTTGTTGGAATTTATTTTATTACTACTTCAATTTCATTAGTTGTGATTGATTTGGTCAGATTATTTGTTTCTTCTTGATTCAGTTCTGGAAGACTGTATGTTTCTAGAAATTTATCCATTTTCTTCCAGATTGTCCAATTTGTTGGCATACAGTTGTTCATAATAGCTTCTTATAATCCTTTCTATTTCTGTATTGGTTGTTACTCCTCTTTCATTTTTGATTTTATTTATTTGGGTCCTCTCTCTTTATTTTTCTTGATGAGTCTCATTAAACATTTATCATCAGTGGTATTTTCTATCTCAGATATTGTAGTTATCGTCTCTTGAAGATCAATTTAAGAATTAAAAAACATTTTCCCACCTCTAATTTTAAATATTTTCTCTAGTTTCTGGAACATATTGAATATAGTTATGATGCCCCTGTTTACTAATATTGTTATCTGTATTATTTCTGGATTGGTTTTTATTGAGATTTATTTTTCTTGATTATATTTGCTACCTTTCCCTACTTCTTGGCATGCCTGGTAACTTTTGATTGGATGGCATCAATTGTTAATTTTACCATGTTGTATGTTAGTTCATGTTGTATGATAGTTTTGTGTGTGTGTGTAAATTTTTTGAGCTTTGTTCTAGGACCCAGTTTAGTTACTTGAAAACAGTTGATTCTTTTGGGCATTAATGCTTCAACATTGTTAGGTGGAACCAGAGCAATTTTGGTTGAGGGCTAATTTTGCCCACTACGTAGGCAAGATCCTTCTGGGTATTCTACTTGACATCCTTTGATTTATTAGGTTTTCTAGTCTGGCTAGTAGCATCAGGTACTGTTCTCATCCCATGTCAGTGATAAACTGTTTCCTCTAATCCTTTCAAGTGTGCTTTTCCCTGGGGGGCCTTGCGCTGCGTTCTCCCTTGCATGTGCTGATCAGCAGTCCATTGAATATCTTACAGGAACTTTCTGCTGATATTCAGAGTTCTCTCTGTTTAGCTTTCCTCTCTCCGGTCCTCTCTCCTATAAGCTCTAGCCAACTTGACCTTCAGACTTGCAGTTAGATCTTCCCAACTCAGGGAGACCACCTGTGTCTGCCTGAAGTCTGGCTTGGACACTTTCTTCAGGCCATTGAAAGGGCAGTTGGAGAATTCACCTTGTTTGTTCTTGTTTCTCGGAGAGCATTTTGTTTTGTTGTCCAATGTCCAATGTCTTGGAAAACATTGCTAAATATTTTTTATGGTTTTATAGTCGTTTTATGGAGGAGGGTAGATATGAGACCTTACACTTTATCATTTTCAGTAGTGGAAGTACTACTTGTTTCCCATGCCTCTTTCATAAATCACTTTTTTTTTTTCACTTTCAGACCTGAAATGCAAAGGGTGGCTAATCATTCTTTGCAATCATGGAAGGTAATATTGGTAGACACAAGATCTTCTCTTATTTTAATTTATTCCATTTTTCTTTTGACCCCTACCTACTCTCATTTCTTTTCCCCATCACTGCAAATTTCTGAATGAGTTAATTTGTATATATATTTAGAGCATGTGCAAATACATGTTGTTGGATTATTAAATATATTTTATATTTATGTGAATGGTGTTAAGGCATAGATCGCTTTTCTTTTTCACTTAGCACTATGCCTTTAAGGCCTATCCCTATTAGCTTATGTATACTAATTTATTACTGTTCTCTGCTACATAATAAGCCATTGTACTCATCTACTACATTTATGTATTTTTCGCTCCCAGTGATGAAGACTGAGACTTCCTTCCATATCCCATCACCAAATAATGCTATGATGACTATCCTTGTACATTTTCCCTGATAGACTTGAGTGAGAAGACTGCCAGTTTCCCCTTTATGGTACCAAAGTATTCATGTGTTCTCTTCTTATCATACACAGAGGAAAACTCTTCTTTAATAACCCAAGTCCCATTCAGTTAATGCGCATGATTCAAAATTCAGGTTATGTGGATGATATTTATTCCTCTTTATCAGGCCTGAGTTTAGCTACTCGTAGTTTACGGATGAAAAAATAAAAGGCAAGGTAATTTCATCCCAATATAAAATGAAATAGAAAATAATGGATTAATGTGTCTCCAGGAGTTCACTCTCTGTTAACTCTCTTTAGTAGTAAAGTTTTAGATGGACACAGGACTGCTCAGCTACAGACCACATTTTTAAAACTCCCCTGGAGCTAGGTATGGATGTGTGGTCAAATTTGGGTCAATGCAATGTATATAAAAATGATGTATGTACCTTCTGTGTTACCACCTTAAAGACAGAGTGCTCCCTCTGGACTTCTGGCTAGCAAGAAACTGACAACAACTTAGACCCAGAAAAAGAGACTGCAATCATGTATTAAGGATAACAGCTCTCCCCTGCCAGCCGGAGACCTTGGGTTGCCTTTTAGAGTCCTGTTTCTTGGAATATTAGCTCAGAACAAAATAAACTTCGAGTTTGGTATCTTTTTTTTCTCTAACAGCTTAGCCTATATCTTTACTAATATAAATAAGAAAAAAATAATTAGAACAAAGACTCTCACTTGGAAAGAAAACCACAAAGTACCATCAAATCTTGCTCAGGAGTCCCTACCTTTTCTTAGCATAGCTGGTGCTGCCTTTGGTTCTGCTCTTTGGAAGTAAGTCCATTGTCTGTTGTTCCCTGCTCTTGCCCTGCGGGTTTTTCCTGTTTTCCTCTGCTCCCCAGAGATGTCTCTAGAATATGTATTGAAAACAATTCTTCTTTTTGTAACTGCACAATCTTCACAGCCCATTCCCTGTTAGTGCAGGTTTGGGCCCAAGTGTGGCTTTAAAGGTTGAGCAGTCTTATACTTCTAAGGGTAGCAGTTTGGTTTCTGCATTAAAATAATGCCTAATAAACCAAGTAGCTTTCAGGCTTTGAGTTTCTGACCAGTCCCATGTATAAGCTAACACAGCCAATGACCTCTTCAGATTGCAGTTTTCATGTCTGTCAGATCGCTTAGTTACTAGCCTGTGTGCTCTGCTCGTATGTCTCTCACTCAACCTAATAGAATCTTTACTGAGGCCATTTGCAGGAATAATCTGGTGTGGGAAGGCATCCTTTGTAATTTGACCATTACCATTGTATTCTCTCTCTAGTTGGTAAGAAAATGTCATGGTAGGTTCTTGACAAAGACTCTGAATATTGATCTCATTGCCTGTTGTTTGGGAGTGCAGAATCAACTTACCCTTTAATATAGCCACACCCTAAGTCCTAGTCTTAGTCAATTGGATTATTGCACCCAGTCTTTTGGGTGATAATGTGGAAGTTTCACATATCATTTCTGCTCACAACAGAATGCCCTGAAGTTGGTCATTTGGTCACACCTAGCTTCAGGTAGCAATGATTTCAGCTAAACTTCAGTGTTCTATTACTAAAAATATCTGTTACTAATAATAGCAGTCTCTGCCACACATGTGGATTAGAATATGAAAACAAACCTGTTATATTTTTAGATCCAATGACTTGTCTATGCAGAAACCTCAGATAACTTGTTGGCAAATTATTAGGAAGAATGAGAGGATTTATCAAAGTGACTGGTGAAAGAACAATATGTAGAAATTATTAACATTTTTATATGTTATCAACAAAACATTAGAAAAAAATAATAAAAATAAAATTTACAATAGCAAAAAAATAAAAAAAAATACTTAGGTGTAAAGCTAACCAAACATGTAAGAACTTTTGGAGAAGATTACAAAGCTTCATTGAAATACATTAATGTTCAACATTCATGGAAAAAAAAAAACTTCAATACTACAAAGGTATCGATTCTCCTCAAATTGATTTATAATGCAATTCCAATAAAAATCACAACAGTGTTTTGAAGGGAACAGGACAAATTGATTTTATAATTTATATGGAAATTAGAAAGGTCAAGGATAGCCAAAATACTAAAGGAGAAGAAGAAGGTGAAAGGGCTTGCCCTCAGATACTAAGTTTTATCATAAAATTGTGGTGATTAAAACTCTGCTGTTGGTACCAGGATAGACAAATTGTCCAGTGAAACAAAGCAGGGAGTCCTCAAACAGACTGATGAATATATATGGTCCAAGAAGCTTTCAGATCAACTGGAGGAAAGGTGGCGCTGTTCGAGAACGGCTCTGGGACAATAGATTTTTCACGCCGAGAAAATAATATAAGATCTCTACTGTACAAAGCTGACAAAAATCATTTCCAGATGGATTAAGGACTTGAATATAACAGCAAAACTTGAAAACTGTTAGAAGGAAATGTGAGCAAATACATTTCAGACTTCAAGGTAGAGAAATATCTCTTAAAATAAGCAAAAACCACTAATCAAGATAGAAGGATTGATGAATTTATTACGGTAGAAGTTAGATTTTGTGCACATAAGAAGTCAGGTGAAGAGAGTAGAAAATAGGAAACTATGTACTAACAAAAGTTATTTGTAATATATGTAATTGAAAGCACATTCATATTTATAAATATTTTTAAAAAACTACAAACTAATAAGAAAACACCCAAATAACCCAATAAACAAACTGTCAGAATAAATAAATAGGCATTCCACAGAAGAAAAAATATGATAAGAATTTAAAATTATTTTAAAATTCATTAGTAAATCAGAAAAAGCGAAGTCAAGAGAATTACTCTTAAATGCTCTGGAGGCTACGTGAAACTCAAAATACTTCAGGAAGTAATTTGGCATTGTGAAATTGAACTTTTACATAAGTTTTTTCCCATCAATCCCACCCTTGGGTATGTATCCTACAAAAATTCTTCGCCTAGGTACTAGGAGATATGTCAAATTTTCATTGAAGTATTTTCCTAATATATAAAAAAAAAAACAACAGCTGGAAATATCCTAAGTACTCATTCACAGAACTACACCTACATATAACAACTTGAATAAATCTCAGCAGCAAAACAAGTCTTTAGAACAGCGCTTATGAAACTAACGTGTGGGCATCTTGTTAACATGAAGATTTTCACTTAGTGCGTCTGGGCTAGTGCCCCAGATTGTGCAACTCTAACTTTTGGGCGATGCCGCTGCTGCCCAAAGGTTACATTTTGATTGGCAAGGTCCTAAGGCTATGCGTAGTGAATACCTTCTATGTGGAGCATAAAACCAAGCTACACCAGTGTACTGTTTAGGTAAATAGCATATACATGTGGCATAAACTGACAAAAAAGGCAATCTTGAAATTGAGGATAGTGGTTATTATTGGAAGGAACAGGACTGCATTAGATTGCTGTGAAGTATTGGTATGTTATAGTCCTTATGTTGTATGATGCACCATGGATTTTGTCATATTGACTAGCTCTGTAATCTTGACCTCAAGCTTGTGACACTGATTTGTAATCAAGAAAAAGACAAGATTAGGCCAGTAGGCATTTTCAATCCTCACTATTCACTGGAATCACTTGGGGGGAGATTAAAAAAAAACAACACCAAGCAAAAAACCAATACCTGCTTTCAATGGCCAGATATTCTGGTGTCATCGGCCTGGCTGAAACTTGGATATTGCTGTTTCCTGTAAGATTGCTGTGTGGTGCTAATGCGTCACTAGGTTTGAGAACCGCTGTAAGAGAGCACCTCTATACTTCTTAATGTTAGTAGTCTGTGATTTGAACATAAAATATATTTTTTCCTGTTAATTGGACTTATTGGAAAGAGTTTCCTGGTTCAACTTAAGCGTCATGTTCTTCAGTAATTAAAACAGGGGCTTCTAAACTGTAACCTTCCTGACCCGCTGGAGCTTTGTCATTGGGCTCGCTGAGGCTTCTCGTTCTCTGGTACGAGGCCCAGCAGGGCTGTCACACATGTGCGCATATAAAGGTACCAATGAATAATGGCTCGCTGAGCTCTGGTTCACTGAGTATGAGCCAGAAGTCTCCTCCAGGCTAATTTTCCTCTCTCCCCTGGGCTCCCACAGCAATTTACATTTACTGCATTGAGGCACTGCTACCTCTCAGCACAATTGTTTTTTTTTTGTTTTTTTTTTTTTGCAGGTCAGCCTCTCCCACTACTGCACTGTGAGCTCCTCGAGGCCAGGGTGAGGGTTCTGTTATTTTTAGACCTTCCGATCTTAGTCCAGTACCTCACTAACTGTTTAGTAAAGTAGTCGAGAAATGATTTTTGAAAAATTTCTACAGTTTATTCTGACCCTTGGCTGCTTCATTCCTAGTCATAATCTAATCATTCGGGAGTCAGGACTTCGGAAGCATCATTTATATTTTCTGCAGAGTTTGCTGTTCAAGCTCTGCAGAGAGGAGACACTATTTTAGAGTAGTTATAGGTTCACAGAAAAATTGGCCCCTCTTGTTCCTCCCCTACTTTTACCCAAAAGGGAATAAAGAACACAAGCATACTGGAAAAAGAAGTACTGGTCTTTTTGGTCTTCTGTGGTATTTGGAAAAGAGCTTTAAACATGTATAGACACAATGAAGCTGGAAGAGGAATTGACTATTTTGTCTTCTACCCTTAAATAGAACCTCACTGAAACTGTTGCTAGAAACACCCAGCTCTCAGAAACTTCTGGAAATGTCAACAGTGTGCAGTTCTGAGAGCGGACTCTTACGGTGCTAGTTAAGCTCTCAGGCTCTGGGGCAGGTCCCTGAGATCCAATTCCAGCGTCAACATCTGAAAACCCTGTACCCTTGGTTGGGCCACCAAACCTCAGTTTTCTAAAATGGGGTATCGATAACATTTACTTAGGTTTTTATTGAGAGCTAAGCAAGTTAATATATGTGAAATACTTTAGACTCTGGTACACTGTAGGTGCTATATAATATACAAATATTTGCTATTTTTTAAATGAGAAGCTAATTTTTTTTCCATTGGACACCATTTTTCAGGCTCTTGGCACTCTATTTTGTCAAACTATCTCTTGTTAGGTTGATGGGTCACAGGGGAAGAGGAGCGGAGGAGCTTTGGTGAAGAAGCAGAAATCCTTCCAAACACGGCCGACAGGGAACAAACAAGGCCATGGGCGGGATTCCCAGGGGCCTCGTCCCCACTCGGTCACGCACGCACGGCCATGTTCCGGCGGCGAGCCGCGGCTCAGGCGTGTGCTCTATAGCTGCCTGCAATAGGGACCTGTCGGGTAAAATGAAAAAAATTTTCAGTACTTCTCATTTTTCTCCATGTCTCAGTCATTGAAGGTTTCCATTCAGGGCCATTCGGGTGTCATCAACACATCAAGTTTAAAGAGGAGAGATGATGAATTGTGAATGTTTACGAGGAAATGGCAGCAATTATAATGATGGGGATGAAGAGGGAAGTGCTGGGATTGGCCCCACGGGGGCTTCTCCAAGCCTAAGACAGTGGAAGCGTGCGCTCCGGTGGACTTGGGCATCATCAGTGCACCAAGATGGATGGATGGAATGTCTCACCCAACAGCCCTTCCAGATTCCTTTTTTTAAAAGAAATATGTCTTGTGGAACCAGATTTGTAAGTTTTACATTGAGTGAACAGCTATTTCTTATGTTAAGTTATTTCAGCTGTAGAATAGAGAATTGTTGAAATAAATGGCTAGAGAATTCGAATTGCATTCATTCTTGACACTGGAGCTGACAAATAGCTTCATTCCTCCACTGAAATGGAAGGTTTATTAGACGGAGACTCAAACTAGTTCCGGGGAGAGAGGAGCGTCTGCATTTTATTTTTACTGTAACTCTTCTAAGATGCTGTGAGAGAGTAAAATAAAATACTTTTCTGAAATCCCATTGGGATCCATCCCTTGCCCTGCTCCCCACATTTAACTGGAAATAAAACCAATTAAAAGCTTAATTTATAACCAGTATAAAACCCAGCCTGAGAGCTGGTTATAACCACATCAGCCTGACGTTTGCAGGAGAAATGGAGCTGGCAGGTAGTGGCGGTGGCGTGAGAACTGGGCATTCTGATGGGTTGAGCTGGAGCCCCTGCCAGCATGAGCCAGTTCACCAGGTACTGGGCATCCCTGAAGAGAAACAACTGACACTGGTGTGATCTTATGGGGTCTGGAGGACAGTTTTGCCAGAGCCCAGAAAATTGTTCATATGAAAATTGTGGATTTCTCCTGGACATTTCCTGAGCACTGGGTGCCTCGCTCTTCTCTGCCAGCAGAGATTTTACTGCCAGGAGAGGTGCAAACAGTGTAACAGTCAATGAAGCCACAAACGTGGTGAGGCATATGGAAGCCGCCGGCTTGCCGAGGTGGCTGGGCGAGACTCACCCGGGCACTCAGGTTGCATATCATCCTGGTCCTTCTGACAGTGTCATCAGAGGCAATGAAACACAGCTGCTCATCCTCTCAACACTATCTCTTCCTGTCTTCAAGTCTTTATCATTGCATCTCCTCCCTTTCTCTTCTCAGACTTGACAGGGGCTTGCACGTCTAGCAGGCTTCATGAACTATAGTTCGCCCAGTTCCACACTGGAGAACAGCCACCCCATGGACTCTGTTGACAGGATGCTGATGGCTAATTTATAAAAGCCTGATGAAAGGGCCTCCTGAACCCTGGCGCTGTCCATGTGGAAATCACAGATTTCTTCTTCATGTCTCCTGAGCATCACGTGCCCTTCCTTCTGCCACTTCCAGCAGGAATCCCCAGTGCAGAGTGTGTCATGTGTGCCAGATGTGGTCATCCACCAGGGAATCAGCCTGAAGTGTGACATTCTAGGTATTTCTGGCCAACTTCAAGTTTGAGTTATGAGAGCTGGGGAACAAGGTCAGGTCCTGGGAGCCAAAATCTATGTTGGAGTTGGAATTTGGCCCTGATCATTCAAGCACAACATAGCCCAGGGCTTCTGGGGCCTCCTCTTCCCCAGGGCTTCAGCTAAGGCTTCTGAAGTCTGAGAGGTCCAAAAAGCATTGATCAGAGGATAGTGTGTGTGTGCAGCTTACTTAAGGACAGCTCTTTCTTAGATGAGCACACTGCAGTCCCTCGATAGAACCAGTACAGGTTTCTTACAGAAACTCTGGAATGTAGCCCTGGCTGGTGTGGCTCAGTGGATTGAGTGCCAGCCTGCAAAGTAAGGGGTCGCCAGTTTGATCCCCAGTCAGGGCACATGCCTGGGTTGTGGGCCAGGTCTCCCACCCAGTAGAGGGTGTGTGAGAGGCAACCACACATTGATGTTTCCCTCTTCCTCCCTCTCTTCCCCTATAAAAATAAATAAAATCTTTTAAAAATATATTTTTAAAAGAAGCTCTAAAATGTTAATGGTAGTGTGTAATCTGTGATAGCATTGCAGATTAATTTAACCAATAGCAGTCCCTGTGCCCAAACTGAATCTTCTGCCATGTTCATTCTTACGATCCTCAGTGTAATTCCTTTATCTATGTCTGTCTTACTTGAAAGGTCATGCTTTTCCCATACTATCTTTTATTAGAAGAGATTCAGGAATTAAATCCCATGCTTACAGAAAAATCAGGTAAGAAAGAGGGAACTCTCCAAGTCTGAGACCAAATAGGTTTTCTGCAGTCTTTCATGTGTGCTAGGTGGTCCTGTGGTGGGAGCTAAAACTCCGAGGCATAGCCTTGGGGGGCTGCAGAAGCCAAGTGCCATCCTAGGTGTATGCATCAGAAAGGACCTTGAAGGATAGGAATTGAGTGTCCAAAGTAGAAGCAATTATGCCTTCTCCCAAGAGTGGTCTTTTTAAAAGAGCTTCAGTGTTCTATGAGTTAGATGTTAAAATGCTGATAGTATGGGAATGATTTCATGAGTTTAGTTTCCCAGCTTCTGCTGTTAATGCTAGTTGCAATTTTTGAGTCCTTCATTTGGTTTAAATTTTCTACGCACTCCCAGGCAGTGAGTGTACCAGATTAAATCCCACTCTCTCAGAACTTTGTTTATACTTGCTCTAGGCCCGTGGTGACATGACATCCAGGACTGTTGGCTGTCATTTCCAAACTAAAAGTCAGTAGAGATCTAGGTCCCAGGACATTCAAAAGGGAGAGGAGAGATTTAAGCTCTATTGGTTTGCCAATAATATGGTAGATATAATCCAGCTTTTCTACTAATGTGGGAGGAGTGAGCTGTGGGTTAGTACTCATTCTCTGTTGGTTCCTGCTCGACTAGACTTGCATAGCAGTCTTGGTGGATTATTAACATTGTTCTGTTTGTCAGTGAACTGTGAACGTGGTGGGGTAGCTTCCATGAGAAATTAAGTGTGTACATTTCTGGGGCATGGTGGAGGGATTAGAGGAGCAAGATGAAATGAAGCATGACTCCCTCCATCTGACTCCACAAGGTCAGTGTTCACCCCAAGTGAGCGAGTCCGCCTATTTGGTGGCTCTGCCCTGTCTCTGGATCATGGCCGACCTGTCCTTGTCCCCTATGTCTTCATGCGTTGTTCTTCCATCCCTGGATGGTCTTGGTCCCTCATATCTAACTTCTGGTTTCTACTCTTAGCCTTACAAATTCTCCTTAATCTTTGGAGTCTTTCAACCCCAACTCAGACTTCCTCCTTTCCTTTTTCCTTGTTTTTTTCCTTCTTTCTTTTTGATTTTTGCCTGTTCCATTAAAAATTTGGTCATCACAGTTTTCTTTATAGAGGTTAAATGTGAAAGCAGGTGGGCAGGTTTGTAGCAGGATTGTTTGGGTTTCAACTCCAGCTCTTCCATTTCCTATCTATATGACCATAAGAAAGCTCCTTAACTTCTCTGTGCCTCAGTTTCCCTACCATAAATAGGAGCAACATGAAAAGTACTCATCTCACAGGGTAATGTTAACATTGACTAAGTTATTAAAAAGAAAGCATGCTGAAGTTTGCTTAGCATATAGTAAGCTTGCAATTAACATTGATCATTATTATAATGTCAGCATAATGAAAAGAGGTTCCCCAGGTTACTGTAAGAAAACGAGAATGGATTATTTGGATACAAAAGGATTAGCATTGGGAAGGCATCAGGAGAGGGAGGAGCTTCAGGGACTGGCCACTCCCTCCATCTTGGTTTCATGGCCTCCACGGTGTCTCAAAATAGCAACTTTCCGCTCTAACTCCCACTACTGATCAACTGAAACTCTCCACATTCTCCAGTGCAAACTTTAGAGAAATGGAGTCCGATCAGCTTTCCTAACTGCTGTCACTGCTTCTGAGTAGAGCTCTTCAATGCAGGCTACCTCAGGATCACCTGAGTTGAGCTGACGCACGTGTTGGAGACCCACACACCTCAGAGACCCAAGGGAGTATGTACAGCCAGTCAAATTGCCGTGATGGATGCACTATGTCAAACACGAAGGCACTAGTTGAGGTAAGCTTTATCAGAAAATTCCATTAAAATATTTCCAGTTTTCAGTGGGTACGAAGCAGTTGTCATTTCCCACGTGGGAATTATCTCTCAACTTTCCCTGAACTAGCAAAACGCAGTCACGTTCTTCAGTTATAACAATTTTCACTGTGGTGTTACACATAGCTGGTCACTATGCTAACAAGCGGACAACCAATAGGAAAAGACTATCAGGACCTTGGAAAGAATATCTGCTTTTAAAACATACTGGAGGGGAGAATTTAATCCAAACATGGACAAAAATTGAAGTCTACATGCATTTTGTCTTTATCTGCGTAGAGATCAAATAAGTCATTTCTGGCAACCAATTTCCAGTGGTTCAAATTTAAAATTTGATGCTGGGCATAGAGACAATTTCCCCGAGACCCTTCTGTATGTGATGGCAGTGAATTATTTTCACTTGGCTCTAGGAGTCTAATAGAAAACTTCTATTAGATTTTCAATATCCATATTGTCAAGGAATTTTCTTTAAAAGCAAACTGAACTTTTTTTTTTGCCAAGGGATTGTCTTGAATGCCGTGATTTGAAGTGTAGCATCTCGCAACCAGAGTCCTTACGGTGCCAGAGAGTGTCAAGCTTGCTTATTTGACAAGGCCCATGACACCCAGGTATGGGTAAGCTCGCAGTTTCATGCTCTGCTGGGCCATTAATAGGGGGTTAATTCTGGGCTTTCGTAAAGGTTCTGAGGTTCTCTCACTTTCCTGAGGCTTGTGTTTGTTTCAAAATATATTCATGTTCAACTTAAATCTGTTTTAAAAGTCACAGAAACTTGAATTTATAATTAGAAAAGGAGCATAACTTTTCAAAAGAAACCAAACAAGAAACACTGCCTGGGAGCTCAGTTTTAATGTTGAAAAGGAAGACTTAAGCAATTGACATTTTCCGTATCTGAGAGGAACTGTGGGGTGTGGGAATAGGTTATTGGGCAGAACAAGAGCCTGGCTTGCCCTCTGTCCCCAGAAACATGCATAAGGAGGGATTGCTGTGGTCTTATGTTATGATGTGTTTGTCTTTTAACCATTTGAATTTGGGCTATGACATTGGACTGAGGGGTCACTCACTGCCGGGGGATCGGTCAAGCCCCTGGAAGTGTTATTAGCGTGAAAGGGAGAAGAGGAGAGGAATGGATAGGGCTGTGAGTATGTGTGTTTGCTCAAGCAAGATGGAACACTCAAGGAAAACAGGTAAATCAAATTGCTGGGGATGATAGAATTAACTAAGGAAGTCCTTTACACACTTCAGACGATTCCACAGCACAACAGGTTTACGTGAGAGATTAAAGCCCAAGGGATCTCTCGGTGAAAAATTATGGAAAAGAATAAAAGAGTAAAACAGATAAAAGTATTGTTTTAGTGGACCCGAGATGTTTTCTGTAAAGAGTAACACAGTTATTTCCATGAAAGGTCAAGGTTGTTTGTTGATATGTGATTGATACTATTGATTTATGAATGCAATCAGAATCTTGTCATCAACAGACTAATGCCAGGGCTAAGTGTCTATGTCCCCTTCTCTACTTAGTCAGAAATGGAGACGTGGCAAGTGGCTAACTTGGGCAGCAAGTCCTGCTGTCTCTTTGTGATGTTTCCCCTGGAGTTCTAGAAGCACGGTGAGGTTTCCCAGGGGAGGAAGTGTATCTTTATTCATTTTATCAGGGCGCTGGGAGGAGAGAGGAGTATTGGACGACAGTACGCACCTGTGGCCTGTCCCTCGCCCTCTCCCTATTTTATTCAGAGGGCCATCCTGCCGGTCAGCGTTCCATCCCCTCCTATCACCTGGATCTCAGAGTGCTCGGGAGGGGCTCCTTAACAAAAGCCTTTTAAAATTATACACTCCTGTCAGGAGAATTAAAGAATCTACAGAAGAAAGATTGCAGGGGAACTGATTAAAATGCTGAAAACTCAGAATGGCGCATCTATCCACAGAGGGGCTTTTAACTGAGGTATACAGATGTAGCTGAACTGAAGAAATTATTCCACTCAAGTCTGCAGGGAAAACCAGGGGTAGATTAAGCAATGATTGATAAATTAAGTGGGTAATTATTTCTATTTTAAAAAAGTTTTTGCTTTAATTGCATTTCCCTTTAAATATGTGAGGTAGGAGTGTTATGCTGAGTTCAGACAAGTCATCCGATGTTTGGCAAATAGAAAGAAAGAACCTACCAGACAGAGGCTGGAGTGAGAAAGTATAGTGATTCCCGAGAGGGTCCTTACCCTCAGGGCAAGGGAGCCAGGCCTGCAAACTTGACCTATATTGCAAGAGAGCCTCAGGCTCTGAAAGGAGCAATTCTGAGTACAATGCAGTGTCTGCCGCGCGGGTTTGTGGGAGCGCATGGCTCGCCTGCCTGTCTCTGGAGTCCAGCTCTGGGTCCGCAGAAGACTGGTGAGTGTGAGAAAGTAAAAACAGGAAGAGCCACCTACAATTCTCTCAACCTTGAAGCTCTAGCAGCGCGGCTTTGGTACCACTGTGACCAACATTTACTCCACTGTGAGAATGGAGGCTCTCCTGCCACGTGGCCTTAGGTCATTTTGCAGCATTTTTTTTTTAACAGTTTCATTGAGGTATAATTGATGTATAATAAGCTGTCCATTTTGGTTTGAGGAAATTTTATTAATGTGTACATTACTGAGATCAGAATACATTCTAATTTTGCTACTAATTCCTTCCTTGATCAATGCGCTTCTGGTAATTAATTCTTTCACCTTTTTTATGTCTGAGATTCTTTTTATTTCACTTTCATTTTTGAAAGATACTTGCACTAGGTAAAGAAAATGTAGAATCACAGTTTTTTCTGTTTTAGCACTTCATTTTTAAAAAAGATTTTATTACTTATTTTTAGAGAGAGTGGAAGGGAGGGAGAAAGAGAGGAAGAGAAACAATGTGTGAGAGACACAATGATGAGTTGCCTCTCGCACACCCCCAACTGGGGACCTGGCCCACAACCAAGGCATGTTCCCTGACTGGGAATCAAACCGGGCACCTTTTGGTTTGCAGGCCAGCACTCAATCCACTGGGCCACACAGCCAGGGCTCTTTTAGTACTTTAAAGTACTTCTGGCTTGCATTGTTTTTAATGAATAACCTGCTGTCATGTTTACGACATACATTCTTCTGTATGTAATGTGTGTTTTTTCTATCTCTGCTAGATTTTCTATTTATTAGTAGTTTTAAATAATTTGGTATGATGTAGTTTTCTTCACATCCCTTGTGCTTGGGTCTTGAGATTCTTGGATCAGTGGCTTTATTGCTTTCATAAAATTTGGGAAATTTGTTAGTATTTATTTCTTCAAAAATTTTTTCTGTTCCTTCCATCTCTTATTCTCCTCAGTAACTCCAAATGCACATATTAGGCCACTTGGAAATTTCCTACAGTCCTCTGATGTTTCTTTTTTCCAGTCCTTTCATTTCTCCCTCTGATTTCATTTGGGTTGGCTTGTTGTGATATATTCAGGTTTGCTATTTTATGCTGTGTCTAACTAGCCATCAGTTCCACCCTGTGATTTTTTTCCACCTCAGACACTGAGGCTTTTATCTTTAGACGTCCAACTTGAATTTTAAAAAAATATCTTTTCATGTCTCTACTTAACATGTTAACATTTTTATCTGGTTTCTTAATCATATAGAACAGAGTTTAAAAAACTGTTTTAATGTCCTTGTCTACTAATTCAATTCTTCTTTTCATTTCTGGGTCAGTTTTGATTGATTATTATTTTTTCATTATTATGGGGTATATTTTTTTGCTGCTGTGCATGCCTAGTAATTTTTTGCTAAATTTCAGACATTGTGACTTCTCTTGGTGCTTGATGCTTTTGTACTCTTGTCAATATTCTTGAGTTTTGTTCTAGGATGTGTTTAAGTTACTTGCAAGCAATTTGACCTCCTCAGCTCTCACTTTTAATTTCTATTAAGCAGGACTAGAAAAGCATTTAATTTGAGGCGGATTTTTTTTTTCCCATCGCTATGCCAGCAAAACCTTTCTGAGTGCTCTTCTAAATGCACTGCTAATTATGAAGCTTCCCCCTCCCGCTGGCAAGAACAGGCATTGTTTCCATCCCTGGGGGAACATTGTGTCTCTCCTTTATAATCCTTTTGTTTGCTTCTTTTCTGATCTTACGTAGCTTCCCCACATGCATGTGTCGACAATACTCAGTTGAATACTTCAGAGGAATTCTTTGCAGGTCTCAGGGGTTCCTGTTCCTTGAAACTCTCTCTTTACTGGAACTCTACCTTACTGAATTCTAACTGCCTTTACTTCTTTGGCTCCCACCTCCATCTCCTTAATTCAAGAAGTGGGCAGGGCTCTGCAGGAGCTCCCCTTCCTGAGTAGGCCGGGGCGATAATAGGACTCACTTTATTTCTCATCACTTGTCACTGTCCCTTGATACCTGATGTCTAATGTCTTCAGGACTATTATCTCATAGGTATGTCTTGATTTTTAGTTGTTTTAAGTGGGAGGTTACATCCAGTTCCTGCTGCTTCTTCTTGGACTGGTGCTTATATTTGCACTGTTCAGAGACATTGATAGATGTGCAAGACCGGAGACTACTCTGCCTGAAATGAGCCATCTCAGGATCCTGCAGCATGCTGTTCCCTCTGCAGAAAACACTGTTCCACATACTGTCCACCCAATTAACTCTTGTAAGTCCTCAAAGTCTCAGTCCACACAGGTCTTTGTTCAGACACCTGTCCTATGAGCACACGTTCTTTCTGAGCTTCCCCTTTAGATGATGGAGTGTTCGGCACTTCTCCTTTGGCATGCTTGTTCACAGCTAAGTGTCTTTTCCTTGTCTTTCTTCACTGCAAGATTATAAGCTCTATGAGGTCAAAGACATAACAGTCTTTTTCCCTGCTGGAGCAAAGTAGGCTTAATGAATGTTCGACCAATAAATAGAAGATCAGAGCAGCGTGCGTGGCAGGGGCAATGGTGCTTGGTGAGTGATGTGTGTTCAGAGTTGCAGTAATTGTTGCTGACGGGAATCACGTGGCAGCTGACTGAATTTATTGACTAGGCTTACCTATAAGCACATCTGAGATATGTGCTAACGAAGTCCAGAGATACCTCAGGGTTGGAGACAAGGTTGAGGACATTCCTCCATAGAGGAAGGAGGTACTTCATGGGTAGATTGATGTGGCAAGGAAAGTCCATCAAATCTAGGCTATCATTATTGCGATTTTATCTGTTTTTACAGGCTGCTGCACTTGGGAATATACTGTATATTATATTATTATGTAAATCATTATATAATAATATATAATCATTATAATATATATCATACATATATAATATTATATAGGATAAATATGTATTTATTTTTGTTGCTTGTTTTATCACTAAAGTCAGGCACTTGGTTTGACATATTTTCTGCCCTATCCCCAATTCTAGAGCAACCTTTTTCACATAGTAGGCACTCAATAAATTTTGGTTAAACACACAAATAAGATATCTTTGTAATACTCCATTTTAATTCTGTTAAATAGTGTGCAGAGCTACTGTTTTTTCTTTTCTGTTTATTTTTTAAAACACAATTAAGTGGAAATCAAACTACATCCTCTCTTCATTTTATCATGCCTATAGGGAGTCTGGCTACTGAGATTAAAGTGGCTTAACTAGGGCTCCAGTATTCACCTGGTGGCAGCTTAACTTAATTGCCGTCAAATTACCGCCAAGGAAATGAACAGCTTTCTGAGAACCGAGCCTGACAACTCAAACGCGTGGAAGCCCTAGGGTGCCTAGTGTCCACAGTGTGCCCGGCTCATGAGGCAAGAGCAGCGCCACATTAAACAGTGGGAAGACATCATTATGATTATGATTAAGCTGCCTTGTAGGGCAAAAAATATTCTGCTAAGAGAAAGCCAAAGTCCTGCTGAAAACATCACTGCTTTGTTACTTGCTACAAATTTCTGGTGATTTTTTCTTCCTAAGTCAAAAATAGTAATAGGAAGCATCACTGCCTCAACCTAGAGGCCAGGATGTGTGGGGCTGGGTGTTACAGGAGCAGTGAACGCACAAGGATTTGTGTACAACTAAGAGATACAGATATGGGGGACAGTCAAGGTCAAGTACAGGATACGGTGCTCAGTAGGGAGAGCTGACAACTGACCCTGGGGGGATCAGAGATATGGCCAAGAAGGAGATCTGAAGATTAGTAGTCTGGGAAGGCATGTGTGGCACTGGTGACAAGGGTGGAATGGATAGTTTCCAGGGTGACTGACTTAGATCAATGGCATAGCACCTTTCCCCAGAGCTGTTTTTAATGAAAAGCTAAGCACATGCCAGCTCTTGCTGCCTATGTGTGGGTACCACCTGGCTCCTTGCTCCACAGCTAACTTGACTCATGATAACAGAGCGAGCTCCAGATGGGAAAGGCTTGACTCCATCGAGGTATGGGATTTGATGTGTCTATTAGGGCAAAGCAGAAAATCAAATACCAGTACCATTCTCTATTCATTGTTGCTGTCAGCGTTCAGTGCATGGAATGGAATCGCTCTGGATATCTTAAGCAGAAAAGGACTTAATATGGAAAATTAGGTGCTTTGAAATAATCAGAATTACTGCAGGAACAGAGTCAAGTGTTGAAATTATTGAGCTCCAGGGCATACTATTAGAGCTGCAACCCAGGGATCAGAAAACCACAGTCTTTGCCTCACATGCCTCTTGAGACCCATGAAGCTGGGGGCTGGACACTGAGATGTCCATACTGGCTGCCATGTCTTGATTCTCATATGTTCAGATCTTTACTTGCCAGTATAAACAACAAGGGAAAGGTGGCCTCTGCTCACGCTCATCTTGTAAGGATCATTCAAGGGGATCTAATTGGTAAAACTTCAATCGAATGCGGAATCTGAGAGACTGGGGAATGTGGGGTTTCATTTTTGTTTTTAGTATCCATTTCTCTCTAGCAAGGCCAGGACCAGGGTGAAGCAAGAGAGGTACCTAGGACATAAAATTTAGAGAGACCGTCACTCTCAGGGACAGGTGTCCATCTCATGGATGTCTGTCTCCTAGGAATATTGTGGTGATCAAATGAGAGAAATCTTTCACAGAACTTAGTGTAGCTTTTGACATGCAATGAGTGCTCACTATTTACTAGATCAATAATTTTTAGGCATACGGAGAAAAGGAAAGCGACATAACTTTCTCTGCTCGTGTGGATTCTCTTCAAAGAATCCCCTCCTTCAGTGTGTCACCCCTCTTAGGTTATACAAGCTGTTGAGGGCGATGGTCATAAGGCCAGGAAGGACACCTAACGGTCAGTAGTTTGGGGCAGCATGTGTGGCAATGGTTTGTCGCATGTCCTGCTGTTTATGGGTAGCACCTCTCTAAAATGTATGGGCCACTGTTACCTCTGTCCTAAGATTTGAGTCTTTGGCAGCAGCACAAGACATTTTAACATCTTGTTGCATCTGCCTAATTCTCCCACACATGATAGCAGCCTGTTAAGGGTCTACCTTAGGATGTTATCCTCTTTTACATAGATGTCAATTGGAATGATAACATTAAGCTGTGACCATTGATAGCTTATACAAACAGAACATACTTTTAAATGGGTAAGTGGTGGGAGGAGCGTTATTACACTGGGCCTCGAGGAAGACAGAGAGGAGAGGAAGAGAGAAGCAAGTTAAAGTTAGAAGCTGGGTCAATAGCTGCCAGGGTTCAGTCATAGATATATGACTCTAGAACAATCACTTCATCTTTTTGGATTTCATTTCTGTACCCATGAAATGATGATTAGAATAGCCATGTAATTTTTAAACTACTGTAAACAGGAATGAAAACATTGTGATCCTCTTCCCCCTCACCCCCAAGAAAACAGACTAAAGGGAACCTCTACCTCACACCACACATGCAAATCAATTCCAGGTAAATTTTAGATCTAAATGCAAAAAGTGAAATAATAGGTTATAAGAGGGTAACATAAGAGAATGTTTTTATACTTGGGATAGGCAAACGTTTCTTTAAAAGAGCACAAAAATAATTTACTTTAGAGAGAAATATTGATAAGTTGGACTACAGTAAAATTAGGAACTTTTCTGGTCACTAAAAAAACCCATCAAGATATTGAAAAGGTCGGCCACAGAATGGAAGATACATACAATGTGCAATGACAAGGAACTCATAACCAAAATCATCAATATCTTCGTCTGACTAAAACTCCTACAAATTAATAAGAAAGATTTGATGTCCAATAGAAAAATGGGAAACAGTCCTGACTAGGTACTTAACAAATAAAACAAATGAAAAGAATCTTCAGCCTCATTAATCATCAGAGAAATTCAATTTAAAATCAGAATGAGATATCAATCTATATCCACCAGGCTTGCTAAAATTAAAAAGACTGATAGATACTAAGGACTGGATGTAGAGCAATGAGAATTCTCGTACACTGTTGGAAGGGTTGTAAATTTGTACAACCACCCCCTTCCCTGAAATTAAATGATTAATTTTATTTTCTACCTTTCTTGAGATATACTTGACATATAACACTGTGTAAGTTTAAGGTGTACACGTGGTGATTTGGTATGTACGTATTATTGTGGAATGATTATCTCAATAATGTCAGTTAACACTTCCATCACCTCATATAACTGCCGTTTGTGTGTGTATGCGTGGTGAGAAAACATAATTTTAGCAACTTTCAAGTATATTATACAGTATTTGTAACTATAGTCACCGTGCTGTGCGTTAGGCTCCAGGACATGGTTATCTTACAACTTGAAGCTTGTTCCCTTTGACAAAAGTTTTCCCATTTACCTCACCCTCATTCCTCGACAATCAACATTCTATTTTCTGTTTCTATTAGTTCAGCTTTTTTAGCTTTTACGTATAAGTGAGATCACACCATGTTTTTTTTTCTTGCATCTGACTTATTTCACCTAGCATAATACCCTGAAGTTCCATCCATGTTGTTACAAAAGACGATTTACTTTTTTTATGTGTGTGTATGCACACACATAACATATAATACATATATGTGCCTATATACTATTTTCTTTATTCATTCATCTGTTGGTGGACACCTGGGTTGGCTATTGCTAATAATGCCATGATGAACGTGGAGGTGCAGCTATCTTTTTGAGACAGTGATTTCATTTCCTTCGAATACATTCCCAGAAGTGGGATGGCTGGATCACAAGCTAGTTCAACTGCAGATTTTTTGAGCAACCTCCTTACTTTTTCCACAGTGGCTGCACCAATGTGTATTACACCAATAGGGCACAAGGGCTCCCTTAGCTCCATGTCTTCTCCACCATTTGTTGTCATATTTTTTGATAATAACTATTCTAACAGGTGTGAGGTGACATCTCATTGTGGTTTTGCGTTTCCCTGATGATTAGTGATATTGAGCATCCTTTCATGTACCTGTTGTCCATTTGTATTTAAAAAAAAAGTCTATTCCTGGTCTCTGCCCATTTTAAAATCGGATCGTTATTATTATTACTATTTTTGGCTATTGAGTTGTATGGATTTCTTATATATTTTGTATATTAACCCCTTATCAGATAGATGGCTTGCAAATATTTTCTCTCATTTTATAGATTGCCTTTTCATTTTGTTGACCGTTTCTTTTTTTTTTTTTTTTTTAGTTTGATGTAGTTTCACTTGTTTATTTTTTGCTTTTGTTGCTTGAGCTTTTGGTGTCATATCCCCCACCACCTCGCCTCCAATTGTTGTGAAACCAGGGTCAAGGAGCTTTCTCCCTATGTTTTGTTCCAAGAGTTTCACAGTTTCAGGTCTTACGTTTAAATCTTTAACCCACTCTGTGTTAATTTTTATGAGTGGTGTAAGATGAGGTCCAATTTCATTCTTTTACATACCCTGTTTTCCCAGCACCATTTATTCAATAGACTATCCTTTTCCCATTGAATATTCTTGGCTTCTTTTTAAAAATGTTATTTGACCATATGTGTGTGGGTTTATTTTTGGGCTCTTGATACTGTTCCATTGGTCCCTGTATCTGTTTTTATGCCAGTACCATGCTGTTTTGATAATTATAGCTTTGTAATAAAGTTTGAAATAAGGAAGTGTAATGTCTCCAGCTTTGTTCTTTATCTCAAGATTGCTTTCCCTATCCCAGGGTGTTTTGTGGTTGTATACAAATGTTAGTAGCATTTTTTTCTGTTTCTGTGAAAAATGCCATTGGAATTTTGATAGGGATTGCATTGAATTAATAGGAGCTTTGGGTAGTCACATAATCATTTTGAAAAATTGTTGTCATGATCTATTTAAGTCAACTATATGTGCATCCTATGACCACAAAAATCAGTGTACCAAAATACCTGCAGAGAATGATCACAATTGCCCTTGTAATGAATATAAAACCAGGCAACCCCAAAATTTCCATGGAGAGTAAAATAGGTAAATTTAGTCTACTCATATAATTAAATTCTACATATGTATGAGAATAAATGAAACACTATTGCACATAAAATACATAAATTGTATAAATATAACATTATGAAAGAATCCATTTCCAAAATAATTCATTCTGTACTGTTTTATTCATATAAAGTTTATAAATAAGCAATGTGACTTCATGACATCAGAATAAGTCAGAGTAGTATTTATTTTGGGGAGGAGGAAGGGACATGTGATCAGGAGTGGGCATGGGAAGCGTTTAAAGTGCTGCTAGTGTTCTGTTTTTGATACTGGGATGGTTTCACAAATGTGTTCTCTTCATGACATTTCATCAAGGTTAAGATTTATGGTCTTTTTTGCATGAGTTTTACATTTCAGTAAAAATGTTAACTCCAACAACAAAAAAAGAAAATGTAAAGGAAGAACCCTAATGAAAAAGAAAAAAACCTAGTATTTTGTTATTAGAAATAATTTTCTATACTGAATTTAACAAGACTTATGAAATTCAATAACAATAAGGCTATTTTAATTACTAGAAGTCAACATTTGCATTTTTGCCCCAGTGACCTCTCTCCTGAATCAACAAATCCTTGATCAACAAATCCCTGAATCACAAAGATATGTAGTTCAATATATGCAAATAAATATACTAAGTAAATATATATATATAGAGAGAGAAGAGCTCACAATGCCGTTTCAAGATGGTAGGAGCACTGTCAGCTGAGGTCTGCTCAGTATCTAGCCAGTATCATTCCACAAGTTAATGGATTTGCTCATTTCCAATCTATTAAAAACTTACATAATACACAACACATGTACATAATTTGAATCAAATATGTAGGGTACCCCAAATCCTCGAGAGTCACAATTTGGAAACCCCTGGATGGCTCGTTTCAGGCAGCTCTCACACTCTGCCTGACTATGAGATGGGGACTTCCAAGAAGGCAATCAAACCTTTAGTAACCTTTGGGCAAATCATTACATTTTCTTTTGTGTATAGCAGGCCATGACAGAAGTCTTTTCCTTTTGTGACCTGCCTGTGAGTCCCCCCTGAGGTAAGGGTGGTGACTGAGGAGGCTGTGGAATGAGAGAATTGACTCTGTGGTGGGAAGATGGAAAGCATAGCTTCCTGATGTTTCATGTCCATCTTTGTGCAAACTGTCTGGAGAAATGGCAACAAGAATGTCTCTACAGGCTCAATGAGATTCAAGGGATTGAGTGAAATTGTTTTCAATCAGTTTTTGTTTTGCTTTGTTTTGTTTTTACTTTTTATCTCCCTTGAACCAGATTTGACATGAATTTGACATAATACCCATGCGGTCCTTACAAAAACATCCTTGGCTTCTGTAACTCTACAACCTCGCTTCGTCCCTTTCACTGCACTGGCTCTCAGTATTCTTTGCTGATACTTCTGCTTTTCCCTAACCTTAGATATGAAAATTCCTTTGAGGTCGTCTATCATAATCCTCTTCTTGTTTCACTATATGTATTTTCTCCCTAGATGACTCATCCATTCTCACAGTCTTAAATATCATATATAGGTCAACAATGCCAAATTATACATCCAAGTCCATTATCTTGTTTGGAGCATCCCAGGAAACTGACACTATTAAATGAATTTGAGATCATGAAAATAAGCAAGCACCTGAGTTATGCAGCATTAGAAAGGGAGAGACACAGTATGATTCTTATTCTAGAGGAATAATTAATGGAATAGAGCAAATAAAAATTTAAGATACGTATAGACAGCGCTTTCAAAGAAATAAAGATTTTGGAAATATGAAGCAGATTAAGCAATTATTAAGAAACGTCAGAGTGGCATCAGTGGTTGTCTCTCTGGCAGAGTTTGGAAGGAGGCTGAAGAATCTCCTTCAGTGTACAGGGGTCCTAGGTGAAACTCCAAGAAAATAGAGCAACCTTATGCAATAAGACCACCACGACAGCAAAGACCCCAGATAGGAGGAGAAGCAGACCAAAATTTGCGGAGGCCCTGCCCACTTTAAGTGGATTGATAGTCGCATAGTCAAAACATTTTCCCTCCCTGCTGCTGCCTCCTCTCCTGATTAAGACAGGTTACAGTGGGCCTTCCTGAAGCTTGCCCTCTGATCGGAAGGCGAGGGCAGTAGAGCCAGTGATAAGCAGGATGGAGGAAGAAACAGAGAGAGGCAAGAGTAGGTATTTCTACTTGGTGTCCTACTTGGCAACTATGAATGGTAATCATAAAAATAATATTTGAATTTGACAACATACTTTCAACATGAGACTGAGATTTTAATTAGTGAATGAGCTTATAGAAATCATTAGACCGGACTAAAATTTAAATAGAAATAGAATGGAAAGAACATGACAGGTGTGCTCTAGGCATATTGAATGTTCAAGGTCAAGAGATTTTTGAAAATAAAACATGTTTCATGTTATACCTAACTGGACTGAGAATTCTGAATTCATCAAGCAATCATTTATTAACCACCAGGTGTGTATAAACTATTTTTAGATATTACAGCTAGAGCAAGGTACAGTTGAGATAAAAATCTCTTACCTCATGGAGGTTACTTTCTAGGGATAATCAAACTAGCTACACACCGAGGAATGTCCAGGCCACATAGGCTGTGTTTCCTTCTATTCGGCAACACTGTTCAATGGAACTTTGTGCAACAATGGAATTGCTCTGATATCTGTGCTTTCCAATAGCTACGTGCAGCTAGTGTGACTGAGGAACTCAAATTTTAATTACATTTAATTAAATTTATCTAATTTATATTTAAATAGACACCTGTGTCTAGTGGCTATTGTATTGGATGGAGCAGCTCTAGAGTTTTAGTGAAACTGTATAATCAATCTTTATTCAAAGTCCTCTTACTACTTAGGATTCAGAAACCAATCCATATAAAGGTTCTATAGACACTTGAAAAATAAGGCTTGTCTTATTTTTTCAGAATAAAGAGTTTAAGAGATATCTATTATAGATACCCTATTATTTATGTTATTTAAGACATTGATATCATTACTGATTATTTTCAACTACTAGATCTGTCATGTATTGAGAGGGGTGAATTCAAAGTTTCTTGGACTTTCAGTGAAGATGATGGTGTAAGCAGACATGGCTCACCTCTTCACACAACCACATCAAAATTATAACTGCAATATAGAACCACCATCACTCAGAACCATCAGGAATCAAGTTGAATTGGACAACTATGGTATTAAAGAAACCACATCCATCTAGACTGGTAGGAGGGGTACAGACAGGGAATAGGTTGATCCCTCACCCACGTGTAGTAGATAAAAATTTGGGAGGGATATCTTGGGAGTAAGGGATCCCAGCCCCCAACCAGGCCCCCTAGCCCAGGGTTTCAGTGCTAGGAAGTTAAGTCCCCACAACTTCTGGCTGAAAAACCAGTGGGGATTGAGTTGGTGGAAGAAACGTCTGAAGCCCCAACCAGTTCCTCTTAAAGAACCCACACACGGACTCACCTACTCAGATCCATTTCATCTGAGCTCCAGCACCAGGGTAGCAGCTTGAAAGGCACCAGTGGTATATAGGGAGAAACTGAAGTGTCTGACATCAAGGTGAGCAAAGGCCCTTGTCCCTTTTCTAAACCCTCTCCCCAAAGGGCTGGCAAGCTGGTGCCATATATGAGACTCCGTCAACCTTGGCTGACACTCTTTGACCCACCTTGGAGATCCCCAGGGACTCCGCCCCACCCAATTTACAGGCCCACCCAAGCTGCTTTTCCTTATGAATTACTGGTCTTTGCTCATGCTGCACAACTTTCTAAATTCTACCAAACAACAACTGTCCTCAGTGAGCTCCAGGCCCAGCACTAGCAGTAGCCAGTGTAGTTTCATAGCTTGGCTTCACCTGGGAATCTCCAAGCCCAGCACAAGTAGCAGCCTTCTCACATTGCTTTATAGCTCAGGAAGGGTGGCCTGGGCAAAACACTTGGCCTGCACCACCCAGGAAACCCCAGGGCCAGCACACCCAGTGGACAGCTACAGACCAAGTCAGAGCCACGACGCTGCCCCTGCACAGCTGATCCTCCACAGAGAGCAGAGGTTTGTGGTAAGGTGTCACAGCCAATCCTTGCAGCTGACAGGCCTGCGTAAATCTCTCCCATTGACCTACCAACAGACACCAAGGCTCAACTACAAGAGGAGGTATACTCAGCCCACACAAAGGGTGTGCCTCAAGTACCCAGCTTGGGTGATAGAGAAGGCTGTGCCACTGGACCCTATAGGACAGCTATTATATTAGGCCACACTACCAAGACATGTAAACCTAATACATAGGTTTCTACCTAATGCATAGAAACAAACACAGGGAGGCTGCTAAAATGGGGAGACAAAGAAATATGACCCAAATGAAAGAACAGATAAAAACTCCAGAAAAAGAGCTAAATGAAATGGAGATAAGCAATTTATCAGATGCAGAGTTCAAAACACTATTTATAAGGACGCTCAAGGGACTTAGTGAGGACCTCAATAGCATAAAAAGGATCCAGTCAGAAATGAAGGATACACTAATTGAAATAAAGAACAATTTATAGGGAAATAACAGTAGAGTGGATGAAGCCGAGAATCAAATGAATGATTTGGACCATAAGGTAGCAAAAAACAGCCAATCAGAACAAGAAGAAGAAGAGAGAATCCCCCCAAAATGAGGGTAGTATAAGCAGCCCCTGGGACATCTTGAAGAAGTCCAACATTTGCATCATAGAGGTGCCAGAAGGAGAAGAGAAAGAGCAAGAAATTGGAAATCTATTTGAAAAAATAATGAAAGAAACCTTGCCTAATTTGGCGAAGGAAGTAGACGTGCAAGTCCAGGAAGCACAGAGGGTCCCAATTGTGATGGATGCAAAGAGGCCCACTCCAAGACAGATCATCGTGAAAAGGCCAAAGGTTAAAGATAAAGAGAGACTCTTAAAAGCATCAAGAAAAAAGAAGTTAGTTACCAGATGGTTGCCAGATGGGAAGTGGGGGAGAATGGGTGAAGAGGTGAGGGGATTAAGAAGTACAAATAGGTAGTTACAGAATAGCCATGGGGATGTAAAGTACAGTATAGGAAATGGAGTAGCCAAAGAACTTATATGTATGACCCATGGACAGAACAATGGTGTGGGGATGTCCTAAGGGAGTGTGGGGTGCTGGGTGGAGAGGGAGAAAAGGGGGAAAATCAGGACAACAGTAATAGCATCATCAATAAAATATAATTTAAAACACTGAAATAAAATAAAAAACAAAAAAAGTTTCTTCATTCATGTCTCACCTTCCAGAATTCAGTCAATTTGCACTCAGTTGGACACTGCCTTTTCTATAATTGCTGCTTATTTGGAAATGAGGGTTTCAGGAAAATGTCTCAATTATCATTTTATGCTTAATATGAGCCATAATAAGGGAAGAGATATTCTTCTATGCCTCATTATTAACCGCCATGTGGTTTTGGAACTTCAAGGCTCTTTAGCTTTACTGGAGCATGAGGTCACATGAAGAGCAGCAGTTCCTTGAAGACAAAGTATAGCAGGTATCTAGACTTCAGGAACATATTTGCTTCTTTTATACATAAAGGGGGAGGCTCATGTACAATTGGAAATAAATACCTGATGGAGTCATTCAGTAGCTTGATGGTGTGAGGCCAGCAGCTCTGTGAATCGCTTGAACTTTGCTTTAGTTTGTCATTTTATGTTTAGCAGATGGCTGCTGGAGATCCAGTCATCATGCCCACATTCAAAGGGGCAAGATACATGAGAAGGGGACAGATCTTGTCAGGTACATTTTCCCCTTTTTCCAAAAATTATAATCTTACCCAGAATCACCTTGCATGTGTGTCATTGACCATAAATGTGATCATCACATGGGCACCATGAATTTTCAGGGAGCATGCAGAAGCAAGCACTTAACCTGACACACTGGCACCCCAAATAAAATCAAAGTTCAATCAGCAAAGGGGAAAATAGTTTCTGAATAAGTGACCAATAGTGCCTAACCCAGTAGAGATCCAACTCATTTTTCTTTGTATAGTGCACAGTTTCCCAGAAGAGAAAAAGTAATTATTGATTTTACACAACAAACTTTAAATCACAACTCTCCCAGTTCATGGGACTGGCATGAAACACATGCTAGCAACAGACCCATGATATCCTCAGAGCCACTTTCTTATTGCAATGAATAGTGCTAATGGGTTGAGCTCATTTGGGCGGCTGGATGCTTTCTACTCTAATAGAAGTATTCTTGCAGGAGGCTCCTCAGCTACACATGCACATACATTCCTGTCAAACCCTATCATCAGTTTGACATACATGCTTCAATGTAGTTGAACCCCTGTGGGAATTATTCAGGTGAACAGTAGGGAAGAAGGACTGGCACTACACAATTGTGGGAAAGAGTTGAAAGAGTAAAGAAATAAAAATTCAGTATACGTATAATGAGCCATGGAGAGATTGGCTAGAGAGATAGGAAGGGGCCATGTCATGCCTAGGCTTGTAGGTCAATGGTAAGGACCGAAGGTTTCTAAGTGTAATAGAAGCTGTTTAGATACTTAGCGCATACAGAGCACATGCTTGGTTTACAAACTTCACTAGTTCAGTTATCCATGGGAAACACAATTTAAATGTGTTAAAATATTTTTGTAAAGTTGGACAATTTGTCAATTTCCATGTACTCAATGAATTACTTTGCAAGGCATCTCCAGTACCTTATACATCTCTGGAGGAAAATGCAGCTCTGTGTATCAGAGAAACTTTCCGTAGACTTCTCTGTCCCCTCCAGCTGCGCAGACACCCAGAGTTCCTTGGCAAGTAAATACCCCTTTCATGGATTCTAGTTTTTCTCTTGTACCCTTTTCTTCAATTTAAGTATTTTATTTTATTTTTTTAGAGAGAGGGAAAGGGAGGGAGAAAGAGAGGGAAAGGAACATAGATGTGAGAGAGAAACAACACTGATCGGCTGCCTCTCATTCCAGACCTGACCGAACCTGCAACCCAGGTTTGTTTTCTGACAGGAATCGAACTGCAAACTTCACCTTTGTGGGATGATGCCCAACCAACTGAGCCACACCGACCAGGGCACTCCTGTACTCTTATGCTGTTATATTTGAACTTCATTGTGTGTTACCCAAATAACTGGACCTGCCATGTCTGTTAAAGAAACCATTGGACAATCTGACTGTTGGAATTGACTACTTTTGATTAACTTTTTAAAGAACATGTTCGGCTCTTTATATTTGTAATAGGGGTGGAGGGGGCAAGAGTGGATGGGTAGATAAGTCAGGAGGTACCTGGGTGTAGGTGAGAGATCATGGATGCTCAGGTTAGGCTGGTGCTAATGGGCCCAAAGAGCTATTAATGGCTTCAGATGTATTTTGGAAGTAAAATTGAATTATGATGACTTTGGTTCAGAATGGCACAGAGAGGGAATAATTGAGTATAACGTCCATAGCTGTGGGTAAAAGAGTGCTGGCAGGTTACTGATTACATGTTAGTAATTAACACCTGTTGCTCGAATGAGAAAAAGGGGGTACAATAGTCGCCACAGGTACAAAGCTTTACGGTTTTAAACTGCTTATACCTCACATCTTATGATATTGGTAGAGCAGGGTTTATTATTTTACCTTCTTTACAGATGTGGAAACTGAGGCGCACTCTCTCAGAGGAGACTGGTCAGAGACAAAGATGTGATGTGGAAAAGGAAGAGGACTTAGCTAAAAAGGTCACATTAATCATAAAGAAGGGAGGTAAGAGGAAGGAGAGGAAAGCTGTGTGGGTGCTACGGAGGAAAGCTAGCTAGCTTTGTTGGGGTGGGGGTGAGAGAAGCATGGCTGCACAAAGGGCTTGGATCGGTGCGGCTGCGGCTACTGAATTGGACCTCCTTTTGACGTCCTTTGAGGGATGTAAAGAAGAGGCTTGGGGGGGTTAATTACTTTTGACAGGTGGGGTATTTTTGTTTCTGTGTGATTCTGGGCAGAGATTGATTTCATTAAGATTCCAACTTTAATATTGCTCAGCTCATATAGTTACCTTGGGCATAGACATGAAATGTAACTCGAGTAAAGGCTGATTTGGAAAGTGGAATGTGATTTGGGAGCAGTGAAAAAATGGATTTGACCAGTGTTATGTTGGACTTTGTGAAAGACAAGGTTAGACAGGTCTACCGAATATGGGTTATGAAAGGTCTGGAAAAAAAGGTGAATTGAAATCTTTACTAGCCACATTTATTATAAACTATCTCTCCCAGTGAAAGATGTGTTCAAAAATACAGAAAATTATTAAGATGATAAAAATATTCATAGTTCATCATTATATCTTTTAATATTTTAGGGTATTTCCTTTAGCCTTGTATATGGGTACATGTATAGCTGTATGTAAAAATTTCATTACATGATTAATATTTGAAATTATACTAGTCATAGCACCTTATAACCTGTTTAAAGTGCTCTGCGAACACTTTTATATTAAATAGTCTTCGCAAAATAGTTTTCGATGCCAGCACAGCAGTTCGTCGTACGGGCGAGCCCTGCGCTATTTAAGCATTTCATTCTAGACTTTGTTTTAGCGAGTCTCTTCTTACCCCAGTGGCGCTTATTGTTTACTGTCCTTTTTGCCATTATAAATTCAATGCCATGAACTTCATGTACTAAATCTGTAACGAATTAATTTTCCAAAATTAGAATTACTCCTCAGAAGCGCTGGGCACTTGTGTTTGTTTTGGTGGCACATTAACTAAAGTCGGGGCGATGCAGGGATTAGCGGACCCCTGCACGTGGCTGGCATGCAAGTCTGGGAAGTGCTCCGTATTTTTGGCTGTTAACTAGCCTTACGGTGGTGATCATCGGCCATATATACAAGTATCAAATCATTACGTCGAATGCCTGAAACTGATACAGTGTTGTATGTCATTTGTACCACAACTGAGCGAAAGGAATGGACACTTTTAGAACTCTTGGTAGATGCTGCTAAAGGGCCTTCTAGACACCTTTTAGCAGATGACCAGACTTCCTATCTCAGCAGACCATCAGACATCTTTTGAGCAGATGCTTCCTCCCCAAAACTAGAATGAACTTTTAAAACATGAAAAATAGTATCTTGTGGTTTTAATTTGTATGTTTCTTTGAGTTTTGGCAATTTTCATGTGTTTATTGGTTGTTTTGCTATTGCAAATTAAATTTATGTGTTTAGTTTATCTTTCTGTTCTGTCTTAATCATTTAAGACAGCCTGGACCCAACACACAGTGATAGCTAAGTAAATATTTTTACAATTGACTGAAAATCCATATGGGCTTCCACCCAAGAACCAATAACACATACAGTTTGTGGCTCCTCTTCTATTAATCTTTCCCAATTTAATGATTTCTCCTATAAAATATAGTATTCAGAGAAAGTGTGTTTTTTCCCTACTCCCTATAATCCTAAGAGACATTCTCTCAGTTGAAACTTTTCTCTCTTTGTTTTCACTGTACTTCATACATCATCAGTAGGAGCTCAGGCTGTGTGAGGGCAGTGCATGGCCTGCATATTTATTGACTTCTAATTGCATGTCTAAATGAATGCACCAGCCGTGCAACTACAAATGAAAGTCTTAAAAATAATAATTTGCATAATTAGCTGACAGGAAGGCCTAAGCTATTATTTAAGTTCATATATAACATTACATCGTCGAGTGTTAATTTATGTTCTGTTCTTTCTAGAATGATTGAGCTGTTTGCAAGTTTTATTTATGACTTATGCTTAGATCTGTTTTGCAGTGTTGCTAATGTTGAGATAATGGGAATTTACAGTTAGCTCTGACAAGAGGCCATAAAACAAGTGACTGGATGTTTTCTCTGTTGCTACAGGCTCAATTTGTAACATAAAGTACTTAATAATTGTTATTAATGAGCCCGCTGCGGTTGGTATATAGACACAGCTGGAAATCACATCTGTGATCATAAAGGCTGGGTTGAGTAAAGCACCGACGCTGCAGGGAACTAATAGCTACAAAAGGAAGTGACATCACAGAGACATAGGAAGTGCCCTTAGATGCTAGCTGCATCAAGACAGAAGAGATTTAGGGCAGTTTTAGGAGAATGACAGAATTTGGTTCTTTTTCCACATTGATCCCAAATGTCTTTGGTTGTAAGCCAAAGTTGTAAGCCACGGTCAATCCATGTATGACATGTTAGGAAGTCTTATATGGTATTTTTTAAGATAAAAACAAATAAAAATAGTCCAAATTCAAACCTAGCAACTTACCTTTCCAGGCTTACCTACAGCTACTCCTCTTAAACTGCTCGATCATTCTATTCAAATTGGGCTGTTTGCCTTTGTTTACAGACTTCTGTTTTCCGGCTGTAGGTTTTTCCCATGTGTTTACCTCCATTTGAGGCCATTTTCCTCAAACTGTTTGAAAAGATAAATAATGTTTTTACCTTCCTCCCTCCCTTCCTTCTTCCTTCTTCCTTCCTTGCCCTTCCCCGCCCTGCCCTTTCTTTCCCTTTCCTCCCTCCCGCCCTCCCTGTCTTCTTTCTTTCTTTTTATTTGTGCCTGTCTCAAATTTTATTCTCCTCATGCATCACTCGCAAGCATTCAATATGCTTCATATGTATTATTTGATTATATTAGGCCTTACAAAATATGTTTCGTTCTGTGTGTGTTTTTAAATTTTATGGAAATTCTAGATCTGATTTTACGTCTTTTACATAGCACTGAAGAGCCAAGCACAGTGCTGTGTGAACACCTAGTTCACATTTTTAATGTTTAATAAAACTCCATGTGTATCCACCCAAACTGATCTGTGTACTCTCCCAGTTGGTGATAAACACTCAGATTGTTCTGAGTCCCTATGACAATAACCAAGGTGATAATGTTTTCTGTTTTTCTCTTGTAGATCAATGAGAGGATATTTTTGTGCTGCGTACCTACAAGTATATTTGCTGGGTCATAAAGTGTGGATAAGCTTGGTGTCACTAAATGCTGACAGCTCTTGAGATTGTTTTGTCATTCTTCCCCCCGGGAGTGCATGTGGGTTCCTGCATCCCTACACTCTACCGACAGTTGGGATTGCCTGATTTTACATTTTAGCCAAATTTATAGGGATAAGATGATATTGCATTATTGTTTTCATTTGATTCTGTGTTTACTACTGAATTTGAACATCTCTTGATTTCCTTATTAGCTCTTGGGGTTTGTTCCATTTTAATTGCCTAGCATAATTTTGCCCATTTTTTTTTTCTCTTGGGTTATCTGTCTCTCATGGACTTAAATAAATTTATTGTATATTTGTACATCATCAGTTTTAGGTATTGCAAGCACTTTTATATAGTGCATTGTTACTCTGTTAGCTTTATCTGTACTCTTCTCCATTAAACAAAAAAATTTAATTTTGATATAATTATAGTCAACATATTTTTGCCTGAGGATTTGTGTTTTTCAGTATTTTATAAAGAATCTTCCCTATCTCTAAACCACAAATAAAAATTCTGACATTTTCTTCTATTGATGTTTTTATTTTATCTTTCATTAATCTATTTTTAAAATTAAAAGGAAAGGTTTTATTCATTTATTTTTAGGCAGAGGGGAAGGGCGGGAGAAAGAGAGGGAGAGAAACATTAATGTGTGGTTGCCCCTCGTGCGTCCCCACTGGGGACCTGGCCCACAACCAAAGCATGTGCCCTGACTGGAAATCAGACCAACCACCCTTTGGTTCGTAGGCCAGCACTCGATCCACTGAGCCGTACCAGCCGGGGCCATTAATCTATTTTGATTCCACTTTTACATGTAATGTTATTTAGGGATCCAATTTTATTTCTTTCCTAACATCATATACAAAAAACAACAACAACAACAACAACAACAAACCTCTCCTTTCACCTTTGATTCATGGTGCTATATTTATTATATATTAAATACTCACCCATACATGGTCTTTCTCTGAGTTCATTGTTTTGTTCCACTGACCTACTTGCCTCTCCGTTCTTATATTAATACCTACTAATTTTATTACTGTGTGTTTGGGACAGGCAGTTACCATGGACTCTGAGCATCCCTGAACATACCTGATGAGTGTGCTCCTCTGCAAGGCTTATTTTTCCCTAAACTGAGCATTTTCTGTGGCTAGTCAAGCAACCACAATGTGGACTACTTCTCACTTCCTGGTGGGAAGAGGGCAGGGAAGACAGAGAGAGAGAGAGCGAGCGAGCGACAGAGAGCGAGCGAGAGGGAGAGGGAGGGGTGTGATCTTGTTTGCCGTTACTACAGAAGTACCATAGCCATCTAGCTGGGCCTGTCTGGACTGCCACCGTGCACCACGTTTACTGCTCCCACTGTTAAATGGGTCATCGGTGTTGCTTGTGCTGTGACCCCTCATAAAATTCAAGGGGAATTGTACCAAATGGAAAGAGTAATTTTTGGAGAAATAATAGTGGACCCGACAAACGCCAACCAAGCTTCCAGGTCCTTCCAGTGTTGTACAACAGAAACAATATAGGATTTCAGGATGAGAAGGAAATCATAGTCTGGGGGCTTGTAAACCCCAAGGGTCCACACCAGTAGTGATGCTGCTGATAACTCGGCTGACTGGACCTAATGCAGGCGGATGTTCTGCCAACACTTGAACACACGTCTGCTCTTTGGAGGTAGAATATTCGTTGTTGTAAGTTATGTCAAGTTGGTTGACAGTGCTCTGCAAGTCTTCTTTATGCTTACTGCTGTTCCGTCTTGTCTCTCAATTACTAGCAGAGGAAAGTTGAAAGCGCCTATTATAATTGTGTATTTGTCCATTTCTCAGTTCTGTTTTTGCTTTATGCATTTCAAATCTGGTATTAGAGGAATGCACATTTAAAAAAATTTTTTTTAATGAATTAACCACTTTACCTCTCAGAAATATTTCTTTTTATCTCTGGTGATGAAGCTTGTTATGAAGTTTGCCATATCTAGTATTATCTCAGCTATTCCAGCTTGCTTACAATTAATGCTGATAGGGCGTAACCGTCCTTATCTTCTGCTTCTAACATACCCATGTCTTTATACTTAAGGTGAGTTTCTTACTAAGAAGGATTTTTTTGCAGATCACATTTAGCTGTTTTTCTTAAATTTAATGTGAGAATCTCTGATTTTAGTTTGGAGTATATAGACTAAGGGGCAATAAGGTATTTCTGTAAAGGCCAAGAGGTGGTAAATGTTTTAGGCTTTTGGATCATATAGTTTCTGTCGAAGCTGTTTACCTCTGCTGTTAGCCTAAAGCTACACAGGCAACACATAAGCAAATGGGTATGACTGTGCTGTGATGAAACTTTATTTATAAAAATATTGCAATCATCTGTATTTGGCTCATAGGCCACAGTTTGCTGATCCATGATTTGCACTTTTTATATTTAATATAAATATTGATATAGTTAAGTTTAAATCATTCAACTTGTTCGTTTTTTGTCTCATATGTTATTCATTCTTTTCCTATCTTACCTTTTCCCAGTTCTCTTTGGATTGAGTATTTTTAGGATTTCATTTTTCTTCCATTTTTTAATTTATTAGATTACAAAAGCCTCTTCGTGTGTGTGTGTGTGTGTGTGTGTGTGTGTGTGATTGCTGTATGGTATATTGCATGGTGACAATATACACATTTTCTTTTTCATAGTCTACCTTAAAATAATGTTATAGATGTAGATTATAGATTAAGATAATTTTATAGATTAAGATTCCTAAATACTTTCACTTCCCACCCAGTCATTTGTGCTATTTTTTCATACAGTTTACCTCTATTTATGAGGTGTTATTAAGATCTCTAATGCATTGCCACTGCTTTTTCAGCTTTATTGAGTATAATTGGCAAAAATTATAAGATTGTAATGATTTGATATACATGTATATAGTGAAAGGATTTCCACCATCCAGTTAACTAACACACCTGTCACCTCACATATTTACTTTTGGGGGTGAGTGAGAAAACATGAATTCTATTGTCTCAGCAAATTTTAATTATCAACACATTATTATCAACTCTAGTCACCCTTTTGATACAATAGCCCCTCAGACCTATTCACCTTATACCTGGAAGTTTGTTCCCTTTGACCATTCTGTCCCTATTTCCTCAGCCTCAGCTCCTGACAACCACCATTCTACTCTCTGTTTCTATTAGTTCAATTTTTAAAATTTTTTTTTTTTTACATTCCACATAAGTGATACCATATGGTATTTTTCTTTCTCGGTCTGTCTTATTTCACTAAGTATATTCCCTCCAGGTTTATCCATGTTGTTAGAAATGGCAGGATTTCCTTCTTTTTTAAAGGCTGAACAATGTTTTGCTGTTGTGTGTGCATCACATTTTCTTTATCTATTCATCTGTCAACAGACATGTAAGTGGTTTTCATACCTTGACTGCTGTGAATAATGTGGCAGTGAATATGGGAGTAAGATACGTCTTTGAGATGATGATTTTGTTTCTTTCGGATATGCATCCAGAAGTGAGATTACTGGATCATGTGGTAGTTCTCTTTTTAATTTCTTGAGGAAGCTTCACACTGGTTTCCACAGTGGCTCTCCCAGTTTACAGTCCTACCAGCAGCATGTAATGGTTCACCTTCCCCACATCCTCATCAGCATTCGCCCCTTGTCTTGCCAATAATAGCCATCCTAACAGGTGTGGTATCTTATTATGGTCTTCATGGGCATGTCCCTAATGATTATTGATGTTCAGCACATTTTCTTGTCCTTATTGGTCATTTGTGTGTCTTCTCTGAAAAAATGTCCATTCAGGTCATTTGCCTATCTTTAATTGTTTACTTTTTTTGGTATCGATTTATATGAGTTTCTTGTATATTTTCGATATTAACCCCTTGTCAGATATGTGGTTTGCAAATATTTCCACCAATTCCATAAGCTGCCTTTTCATTTTGCCAGTGGTTTCCTTTGCTGTGGAGAACGTTTTTAGTTTGCTGTAGACCCACTGATTTATTTTTGCTTATTTTTCTTTGCTTTTGGAATGAACTTCAAAAAATCATTGTTAAGACCAGTGTCAACATGCTTTTTTCCCTGTGTTTTCCTCTAGGAGCTTCAAGGTTTCAGGTCTTACATACAAGTCTTTAGTTCATTTTGAGTCATTTTTGTGATTCTGTAAGATAAGGGTCCATTTTCCTTTTTTTTTTTTGAATGTGGATACTTAGCATTCTCGATTTTATGTATGTATATATGTATGTATTTTTTATTATTATTTTATTACAGTTGTCCCAATTTTTTCCCCTTTTTCCTCGCCCGCCCAGCCCATGCCCCTGCACCATAGTCAATCCCCACACTGTTGTCCATGTCCATGGGTCATTGCTACATTTTCTTCCCCTTCCCCTTCTTGCCACCATTATCCCTCTTTCCCTCCCCTCTGGTCACTGTCAGTCTGTTCTGTGTTTCCATGCCTCTGGTCTATTTTGTTCTTTAGTTTATTTTGTCCATTTGCTTCCTCTTATAAGTGAGATCATAATGTATTTGTCTTTCACTGACTGGCTTATTTCACTAAGCATAATATTCTCCAGTTCCATCCATGCTGTTGCAAAAGGTAGGAGTTCCTTCTTTCTCTCCGCTGCATAGTATTCTGTTGTGTAAATGTACCACAGTTTTTTGATCCACTCATCTACTGATGGGCACTTATTGAAGAGACTACCTTTTTCCCATTGTATATTCTTGTCTCCTTTGTCAAAAATTAAATGACCATATAGGTGTGGGTTCATTTCTGGGCTTTCTATTCTATTTCATTGATCTATGTTTTCTGGTTTTATGCCAGTACCATACTGTTTTGATTACTACAGCTCTGTACTATAGTTTAAAATCAAGTGTGATGCCTCCAATTTTGATCTTTTTTGATATTGCTTTGGCTGTTTGGGGTCTTTTGTGGTTCCATAACTATTTTAGGATTATTTGTTGTATTTCTGTGAAAAAAATGCCATTGGAATTTTGATAGGTATTGCACTTAATCTGTAGATCACTTTGGGCAGTATGGAAATTTTAACAATATTAATTTTCTAATCTATGGACACAGAATATCCTTCCATTTATTTGTGTCTTCTTTAATTTCTTTCATCAGTGTCTTATAGTTGTTGGTATATAGTATATCCCCTTGGTTAAATTTATTTCTAAGTATTTTATTTCTTTATGCTATTGTAAATAGGATTGTTTTTACATTTTTTTCTTTTCAAAGTTAGTTGTTAGTGTATGAAATGCAACTGATTGTGTACATTAATTTTGTTTCTTGCAATTTTACCAAATTTTTATTAGTTCTAATAGATTTTTGGTGGTATCTTTAAGATTTCCTGTACATAATAACATGTCATCTGCAAACAAACACAATTTAATTATTTCTTTCTGATTTAGGTGACTTTAATTCTTTTTCTTGCCTAATTGCTCTGGCTAAGACTTCTACTACTATGCTGAATAAAAATGGGAAAAATAGACATCCTTGTGTTTTTCCTGGTCCTAGAGGAAATGCTTTCAACCTTTCATTACTAAGTTGATGTTAACTGTGGGCTTCTCATATATGACCTTAATTATGTTGAGAGATGTTCCTTCTACACCAGTTTTTGGAAGTTAATTTTTTTTTTATTTTTCATTTGCAGTTTATATTCAACATTATTCTGCACTTGTTTCAGAGGTATAGTGTAGTGGTTAGACAATCATGTACTTTACACAGTGGTCCCCCTAATGTTTCAAGTACCCACCCGGCCCCATGCATAGTTATTATAATATTATTGACTATATTTTCTGTGCTGTAATCTACTCTGTAACTACTCTGTAACTACCAGTTTGTATATTTAAATCCCTTCACTTTTTCACCTAGCCTCTAAATCTCCCTCTCCTCTGACAACTGTCAATCTGTTCTCTGTATCTATGAATCAGTCTCTATTTTATTTGTTTGTTTATTTTGTTTTTTACATTCCACACATAAATGAAATCATATGGTTTTTGTATTTCTCTGTCTGACTTATTTCACTTGTCATAACACCTTCTAGGTCCATCCATGCTTTTGCAAAAGGTAAGATTTCAGTCCTTTTTATGGCTGAGTAGTATTCTATTGTGTAAGTGCACCACAGTTTTTTTATCCACTCATTTATTGATGGGTTCTTGGATTGTTTCTATATTTTGGCTCTTGTAAATGCTGTTGCAATGAATATGGGGGTGCATGTATTCTTTCAAATTAGTGTTTCAGGTTTCTTTGGATATATACACCAAAGTGTAATCACTGGGTCATAAGACAATTTAACTTTTAATTTTTTGCAGAATCTCCACACTATTTTCCATAGTGGTGGCACCAGTCTGTATTCCCACCAACAGTTCATGAGGATTCTCTTTTCTCTACCAGCCGGGCAACACTAGTTTGTTGATTCATTGATGATAGCCATTCTAACAGGTGTGAGGTGGTATCTCATTGTGGTTTTGATTTGCATTTCTCTGATGATTAGTAATGTTAAGCAACTTTTCATATATCTATTGGCCATCTGTATGCCTTCTTTGGAAAACAGTCTATTCAGACCTAACCATTTTTTAATTGGGTTGTTTGCTTTTCTGGTGTCGAGTTTCTTATAAATTTTGCATATTAGCCTTTATCTGAATTATCAGTGAATATCTTCTCCCTTTCAATAGGATTGTCTTTTTTTTGTTTGTTTGTTAATGGTTCCTTTGTTGTAGAAAAACACCTCCTTATTTTTTCTTTTGTTTCTCTTGCCCAAGGAGATATATATTGGCATAAAAACAGACATAATGATCAGTGTAATACAATAGAGAGCCTGGAAATAAACCCTTGCCTATACGGTGAGTTAACATTTGACAAAGGAGTCAAAACATAGCATGGGGTAAAGACAGTGAAGTCAATAAAGGTTGCTGGAAAAATTGGACAGATACATGCAAAAAGTGAAACTAGACCACCTTCTTATGCCATGTACAAGAATAAGCTCAAAATGGATCAAAGACTTAAATGTAATACTCAAAATGATGAAACTCTTAGAAGAAAACATAGGCAGTAAAATCTCTGACATTTCCCTTAGCAGTTTTTTGAGAGGTTTTTTATCATAAGAAAATGCTGAATTTTGTCAAATGCTTTTTTGCATCTATTGAGATAATAATGCTTTTATCTTTTTCACCCTGTTAATGTAATATATCAGATTTATTAATTTGTGTATATTGAGTCATTCTTGCATGTCAGTGATAAATCCTAGTTGATCACAGTGGGTGATCCTTTTAATATTCTGTTGAATTCAGTTTAATAATATTTTGTTGAGGATTTTTACATCAAGTTCACCAGGGATGTTGCCCTGCGATTGTGTGTGTGTGTGTGTGTGTGTGTGTGTAGTGTCTGTGTCTGGCTGTGGTATCAGGGTAAAGCTGACCTTATAAAATGAGTTTTAGGAATATACACTGCTCTTTTTTTTTTTTTTGCAAGAGTTTGAGAAGGATTGTTATTAATTGTTTAAATGTTTGGTAGAATTCACCAGAAGCTGTCTGGTCCTGGACTTTTCTTTGGAATGTGTTTTATTACTGATTCAATTTCCTTACTAGTAATTAGGGTGAGGAGACTTTTGGTTTATGCTTTTTTTTTTTCATGTTCTCTGAGCTGAGTTAGAGAATGTACAGATAAGGTTGAAATACCCTTAATAAATAGTCCTCGCATATAGTGATAGAGAGCTCATATAGAATTGACGAGGACATTTAATGTCTCTGTGTCTTTAGCAGTACACACCCCATGACTTAGGAAATGAAGGAACTATAATGAGTTTGGTTTACATTAAAAGCTATTTGTTTCAAAAAATTCTCATATTATCAAGGGGTGATATTGAATTTGGAGATAACACATTTCTTTAGAAGTAAATGTGAAATACTGGAGATATGAAAAATATACTAGCTACCTCTATGAATTGTTTTGAAAACGGAAATATACTCAGAAGGTCGAAGTGGGGCTCTTACAAAGAAACGTGGGGATGTTTGGGATTAATGGACTAGCAGACTGATGGCAATGGGCCAGAGGAGGTGATGCCCAGCAGGTGGTGTGACAGAATGGCACCTGAACCATGAAGGATGAAGCAGACACGGTAAATCATGAGTGCTCAGCCTAGATGTTGTCTTTTTCTCAGATCTGAACAAACCTGGATTCTCAATGTGGGAAGTTATTCTGGGAGGCCATCTAGCCGAGACTCTTTCAAGTACAAAAATATGCTTTACAATATGTCACCCATTTTTGCTTGAACACTCCCATTAGTAGAGATCTCTCTACTAAAACACAGTCTATTTTCTGTTTGGAGAGCACTAGTTATTTGTAACTTCTTCCCTGACTAATTCTAAAATCCGTCTCTTGTAAACTCATTCATGTTTCCAGTTCTGTCCTGTGTACAAATTCAGAAGGTGCTCCGCACTCTTGAAATAATGACTCCCCTCTTCTAGTCCCCATGTCTCCATTGGCAGGCGGGAAGGGAGAAAGGGCAGGGTCCTTATATATCTCAGCCTCTCACATTCCCAGCCTCAGCTGTGATCACCAAAACTGTTTCTAGGTATTGCCAAATGTCCCTACAGGGAATCACTCCCCATTGGGAACCACTGTTTTACTCTCTCAGTTTGTCAGCCTCCTTGCCCTCAAACATATTTTTCCTTTACGGCAAAATGTTTTGAGTGTTATTTATTTATTTTTTCGCATTTCCTCTCCTAAAAGCCTCTTTTTATAATGAAGATAGCTTCTCTCTATCTGCATTATTCTCTTATTAACCCCATCCAGCCTTTAAATAACATTTGTGTATTATTGATTCCTTAGTAAGATATTCAACCGGGCTTATTATTTTAATTTTACACTCTGATCCAGCTGCTACTCATCTCAGTTTGCAGATCTATCAGACAGTTTAAATGTTAACACGTTCCAAAAGAAACTTCCAATTATTCTCTTCTCTAAATCTACTCTTACTGTTGTCTTTATCTCAGTTAAAGGTACTAGCTTTCTATTTCATAGTAGTTCAAAATCTCACAGCCTTCTCTATTTCATTTTTTTCTCATATTTCTTATTTATTAGAACAAACAAAAAAGAGTGTGCCTTCAAGTCATATCTGAAATCCAGACTGTTTTTGTCCACTCCCACCACTGCCACCCGGATCAAAACCACTGTCACTGCCTCTAGATGACTATAGTCTTCCCACTGGTGTTCCTGCTTCCTCCTTGCTCTGCCACCTCCACCCATTCTCTGCCACCTACACGGGCACCGGATTGATCCATATAAAGCTGTGTGAAACTGCTTGTAAAGTTCAGTCATGTCGCATCTCCACTCAGAACCCTCCAGTGGCTTCTTATATCACCCAGAGTAAAACTGAAAGCCGTGCAATGGCATAGGAGACTTCCCTCCTGCTACCATCCCCTCACTGTTTCTTTGTGGTCTCCTCATGGTCCCAAAACATGACGGCACGTTCCTGCATGGAGGCTTTTGTGTTCTCTTTTCCTTGGCTTATAATGCGCTTCCATAGATGTTCATGTGGCTGCCTCCCAGAACCCATTCCAAGATTTGAATTAAAGTCTCTTTTTTATGGAAACCTCTTTAAAATCACAATTTCTTCCCTCTCTCGCTCTTTTACATTCATTGCTTCTTTCAAATCCCTCCTTAGTATTTCCTACCTTCTAATGTGCTAGGTAATTGAGTAATTTGTTTGGCTTATTCTCTGTCTTCCTTCACTGGAATTGTAACCTTCAAGGGGAAAGAAATATATGCCTATTTTATTCACTGCTGAATGGCCAGTTTCTAGAAAAGTAGTATACAGTATAGATACAGTGACTGACTAGAATCACAGAATAATGTTCTCTTCTTGATTAATGTAGAAAAAATAATGGGCAGAGTCTTATAAATTTCAGCTGGTGTATTTAATCTCAATCTGTCATCTGCCTCAGCGGTAGGGTGACGAAGCTCTTGTAAACCTATACTAGGTTAACTTTTAACCCTACACTATGACACTAATCAAAATCCTGAACTGTATATGATCTTCACTCCCGGATTTCTTTGTGTTATACGAGTGAGCTCTGGATCAAAGCGTCTGCATGTGCTGATTTACAATGAATAGATGAGGGAGAACATTATGCCGGATCATCGAGGCAGGTCAAAGTAGAGGCCTCTGACTTAGGCAATTTTTTAATGTGCAAAAAATTTTTTTAAAAACCCTGAGTAGATTAATAATACATGATTATTATAACGAATTCCACTAGTTCATAAAATATTAAGAAAAAGTAAAAATCATACTAAAACATTAGCCATTCATACTTTGCTGACCATTTTTACATGCATTTCCTTTTACCATATATGCTACACAGTAATTTAAATAAATGGGATCCTGTTAAAGTCTTTACTGTGGACACATTTTCCATGCCTTCCTTTTCTCCTCTATACGCTCTCCCTTCCCCCGTGTTTCTCACGCTCCCTGATAATGACGTGGGATGTACCTTGCAGGCACAGTCTTCTCCATATTTATGCAGTCAAGTACAAATAAAATAATGTGCCAGTTTTGGTTTTCTTTGTATTTATCTTTCTTGGACTTCTTTGGTCATCTT